>PISX010003605.1:0-135132 GCA_004024625.1 Mellivora capensis | reverse complement strand
CACTTTTGCACTGTATGTTAACTAACTAAAATTTAAATTAAAAGAAAAAAGTTTAGGGGCGCCGGGTGGCTCTGTCGTTTAAATGTGCCCAACTCTTGATTTTGGCTCAGGTCATGATCTCAGGGTCCTGAGATCGAGCCCCATATCAGGCCAAGCACTCAGTAGGGAGTCTGCTTCCCCTCTGCCTTTCCCTCTGCCTCTCCCCCTACTTGTACTCTCTCTCTCTCTAAAATAAATGAAACAAATCTTTAAATAAATAAATAAATTTATTCTTAAATATTATTTTTGATGCTAGTGTAAATGGAATTGTTCTCTTAATTTCCTTTTAGGACAACTTGTCATTAATGAACAAAACACAATTGATATTTGTACACTGATTTTGTATCCTGCAACTTCATTAAATTCATTTATTCGTTCTAAAAGTTTTTTGGTAGAGTCTTCAGGATATTTTACATATAAGATCATGTCATCAACAAAAAGAGATCATTTTACTTCTTCCTTTCTGATTTGGATGCCTATTTACTCTTTTTCTTGCCTATTCAGTCTAGCTAGCATTTCCTGTACTGTGTTGAATACAAGTAGTGAAAGTGGACAATTTTGCCTTTTTCTAGATCTTAGAGGAAAATCTTTCAGTTTTTCACTGAAGAACTGAATTGGGTATGATTATATGGCCTTTACTGTATTCAAGTAATTTCCTCATATATTTAATTTGTTGAGAGATTTATTTTTCTACCATAAAAGGGTGTTGAATTTTTTCAAATGCTTTTTCTGCATCTATTGAGATGATCATTATTTTATCTTTCATTCTGTTAATGATATGGTATTATCATTTTTATGGTATTATCATTTTATTCTATAATTTATAACACAACACATTGATTGTGTTGTATGTTGAACCATTCTTGCATCCCTGGGATAAATCCCACTTAGTCACCTTTAATACGCTGTTGAATTTGGTTTGCTAACATTTTGTTGAAGGCTTTTGCAACATGTTCATCAGGGATATTGGCCTGTAATGTTCTTGTCTTGTGGTGTTTTTGTCTGTCTTTTATATCAGAATGAGGTTGGCTTTGTAAAAAGATTTGAAAGTGTTCCCTCTTTTTCTATCTTTTGGAAGAGCTTAAAAAGTGTTGGTATTAAGTCTTTTTTAAATGTTTGGGGAAGTCACCTGTGAAACCAACTAGTCCTGAACTTTTCTCCATTGGAAAAATTGTTATTATGATTAAATCTCCTTATTTATTATTGATCTGTTTAGATGTTTTCTATTTCCTCTTAGTTCAGTCTTGGTACCTTTATATCTATTTTTATTTCTGTGATGTTAGTTACAGAGTCTCCTCTTCCACTTCTGATTTTATTTGTTTGAGTCTTCTCTCTGTCTCTGATTGATTTTTCTGTCTCTCTGTTCATTTAAGGGTTTCTTGATTTCATTCATCTTTCCTAAAAATGAACTGTTAGTTTCATTGACTTTTTTTCCTATTTCATTTCATTCATATCTATTTCATTTATTTTTCCCATGATCTTTATTATCTCTTTCTTTTTGCTAACTTTTGGCTTACTTTATTCATTTTCTTATTCCTTGTGGTACAAAGTTAGGTTGTTTACTTGAGATCTTTCTTCTTTTTTAAATGTATGCATTTATCGCTATAAACATCCCTGTTAGTACTGCTTTTGCTGCATCCCATAAGCATTTTTACATCGTGCTTTTGTTTTCATTTGTCTCAAGATACATTCTAATTCCTGATTTCCTTTTTGATTTCTTCTTCAGTCCAGTGGTTGTTCAAGAGTGTATGTTTCCTATTTTTACCATTTGGTCTTTTTTCCCTTTTCCCTCTTTTTCTTCTTTCTTTTGAATTAAATGTTCTTTTTCCCATTTTACATCCTTTTCACCTAATTAGCTAAATATTAGAAAATATTATCTAAATATCCCTGTGATTATTTTAGGGCTTATAAAATATATATTTTAATCATTTCAATCTGCCCTCAAGTAATATTGAACCACTTCACATATAGTACAAGAACTGTATAATCCTCTACTTCCATGATTTCCTTCCCTGTGTTTTTTATTCATTTTATTCTACATGTTATGAGTCTCAGACTACATTGTTATTATTTTTGCTTCATGTGGTCACTTATCCTTTTAAAACTCAAATAATCAAAACTACTGTTCTTTACTTAAATATTTATTGTTTCTGGTGCTTTTCATTGTTTTATTTAGATCAGAGTCTCTATGTGGTGCGATTTCTCTTCTGCTTAAAGGATTTCCTTAATATTTCCTATTATGCAGGCTTGATGATGATGAAGTATTTCACTTTTTATCTTAATTTTGAAGCTAGTTTTGCTGGGTGAAGAACTGTATGTTGACCATTTTTTCTCTCAGTACACTAAGATACTGTCCCATTGTCCATCTAGCTTTCACTGTACACAATAAGAAATCTGTTTACACTTATTTTTGTTCTTCTGTAGACAGTGTATATTATTTCTCTAACAACTTTTAAGGTTTTTTTTTTTTTTAATCACTGGCTTTGAGGGATTGTAATGTGTATCAAAGTCGTTTTCTTCATGTTTCTCTTGCTTGAGAATCAGCAAGTTTCTCTTGCTTGAGATCAGCTTCCTTGATCCAAGGTTTTTAACTTTTACTAAATTTGGAAAATTTTTAGCCATTATTTTTTCAAAAATTTTCCTACCAACCTTCTTCCCCTTCAGGGACTTCAATTACATATATACCAAGTTGTCCCACTCTTCACTAATGCTCTGCTCATTCCTTTCAGTCTTTCTCTCTGTGTTTCATTTTGGAAGTTTTTATTGTGATATCTTCAATTTCATTAATCTTTAATTCTATAATTTATAATATGCATTAATCTCATACATTATATATTTCATCCTAGATATTATAACTTTCATCTCTACAAGTTCAGTTTTGGTTTTTTATGTCTTCCATGTCTCTATTTGACTTGTTCAATCTTCTTGAACATAAAATATAGCTATAATAACTATTTTAATGTCTTTATCTACTAATTTTCTCCTTTGTGTCAGTTTTGATTGATTGATTTTTCTTCTCATGATGAATCCTATTTTTCCTTCTTTGTGTGCCTAGTTATTTTTATTGAATGCTACACATGATTAATTTTACCTTGTTGGGTGCTGAATATTATGGTAGTTCTATAAATATTATGAGCTCCATTTTGGGATGCAGTTAAGTTACTTGGAACAGGTTAATCCTTTTATTTATTTATTTATTTTTAAATCAGAGAGAGAGAGCACAAGCAGGGAAGTGGCAGACAGAGGGAGAAGCAAGAAACCCAATGTGAGACTTGATCCCAGGACATTAGGATCATGAACTGAGCTGAAGGTAGCCACTTAACTGAGTCACCCAAGCATCCCAGGTTAATCCTTTTAGATTTCGCTTTTAAGCTTCTCTAAGTAAGACCAGGAAAGCGTTTAATTTAGGGCTAATTTTGTACTACAAGTGAAGCAAAGCCCTTCTTTGTACTCTACCTGATGTATTATGAATTATGAGACTTTCCACTTTGGCTGGTGGACAGTTACTACTCCTGTGCCTTTTGGGAGCTCTGAGGATTGTTCACTGTAATCTTTTTGTGTGTTTTTTTCCCCTAGTCTTGAGTCACTTCCTCACAGGCATACACTGATTGGTATTTACCTGAATACTTGAGAGGACATAACTTCTGCAGCTCTCCAGAGTTCTCTCTCTTTGTGCAGCTCCAGTACTCTGTCCTTCAAATTCTAGCCTTTTTGGCTGCCATGGATGTTCACATCTTTGTTCTCAACTTAAGAGATTACTGGGCTCTGCTTTGGTTACTTCTCCCTAGGGCCCAGCCTGGAAATTTTCTTCAAGTAGTAATCTGGGGCATTTGCAAGGTTCACCTCATTTGTCTCCCTTTCCTCGGGGATCCATGTCTTTCATTGGCTGATGTTCAATATCTAAGAACCATTGTTTGTCCAGATATTCTGCTGCTTCAGGCAGGAGAATGAATCCAGTCTCCATTACTTCATCTTGGCCAGAAAAAGAATTGATCATACAATTTGAAAATTTCTTCACCTGCAGTGTCTCTGTGTTCAAGTTCTCTATTGTAGTATAATAAATCACTTCAAAAATTATTGGATTATCACAATGATAGTATTTATTTTGCTCATGAATCTGTAGTTTGGGTATGACTATATGAGGACAGCTCATCTTTGCTCTACCTGGCATTAGCTGTGTGGTTCAAAAGCTGGGGGATGGGATCATCTGAATATTTACTTATTCAAAAATGTCTGGCCACTGATACTGGCTATTGACTAAGATCTCAGGTGAAGCTGTTTTCAGAACACCTCATGCCATCTTGTTAGATGGTGACTTGGCTTCTTCACAGCATGTGGCTGGGTTCTCAAGGGCAAGTGTTTAGAGATAGAGAAAATCATGTGAGTGCTACATCATCTTTTTTAACCTCACTTTGAAAATGACACTAGCTAAGCTCATCACACTATATTCTTGAGAAGCAGGTCACTAAAATGAGGTCATATTCAAGGAGAGAGGAATTGGACTCCACCTTTTGATATGAGAAATGTCAAAGAAATTGTGGGCATGTTTTTAAAACTCCAAACTTTGTTTTCTCTATGTTGCTCTTTGCTGTTTATTTTGATCTCCATTTTTTCATATCAGATATTTTCCTCTCCCAACTGATACCCATTGGTTGGATATTCATATTTAAGATAGGGGTACTAAATATCTCCAAGTGTGTAGGAGGGTTTGTCTATTCTGAACTTTACTTTATTGTGGTCTGGTTGGAGAAATTAAAAAAATATACATATGTTTTGGCATTTCCTCTTACGCCAATCAGACTTCCTAGGAAAAAAATAATCTCCAATCTCTTCTTTGGAGGATGAAAGTGAATATTCTGGGACATGAATGAAGGAAAAGGGCTGGGATACTTCAGAATCCAGGATGCAAATAATGTCCAAATCCCCATTTTCTGTCCAGTATCTCCAACCACAACTGAACTTGAAGTTCCATCTACCTATCTCCTCTAGAGAATATAACTTTATTCTTTTTTTAGGATGAAAGAAGGACCATTCATCAGGTGGCTCATCAGAGTGTGGGAGGCAATGTGGGATCTGCATAGTTCTTAAGCAGGCTTTCAAACAATCCTTCCCTTTTTTAAAAATTTTAATTTAATTTTTTATAAATTATTTTTATTAACATATAATATATTATTTGCTCCAGGGGTACAGGTCTGTGAATCGTCAGGCTTACACACTTCACAGCACTCACCATATCACATACCCTTCCTAATGTCCATAACCCAATCAAACAATCCTTCTTATTCAAACTCCACTACCAAAGGAATCTAGCACCACAAATCACTGAGTCTTTGGACAATTCCTCTATGTAAATCAGACGGATTTCTGCCTTTCCTCACTGCTGCCACAGGATTCTTTTTTCATAGGTTTAGTAAGAATTTGTCACTCATCTCCATCAGCTTTCCTATTTTCAAAATTTTGTTTTTGATGGCTTCTCTCTCACTCTTTCCTTTTGTGTAGGTTTAGTCTTCTAAAAAATTCTTTTGTTGCCATTTGGTGTGATTGAGGGAAGAAGCAAGTATAAGCATGTGTTTAATCTATTACCTTTTCTAAAGCTTTACCTTCAGATTACTCAATGCCAAGATTTTCTTGGTTCAACTATCTTCTTTGCAACATCCAGTTCTCTAATTAGTCATACTCTGCTCCCTTGGAATCTTTCCAGCACTCACTTAACAAATCTTCCTTTTTTTTTTTTTCCTATCTGTTGGTAGAAATTCTCCTAAGTGACTGCTAAACATTTTCATGCCTTTTTTGGATGATTTGATGCTGTTGGTTTAAAAAAAAAAAAAAAAAGACAAACACCTCTAGATTAGATTATCTGCATTAAAACCTTCGCCTTCAATGTTCTCTCTAGTACTTAATGTTTTGGAGATTTTCCTCAAAATTCCATTTAACATTTTTATTCCTATTCCTATCCCCATTTGGATCATGCATATGTATATCATGATTCTACTTCATTGTTTTCTAAAAACAAACATTAAATATCTAATACAGTGATCACATTTACAAACATTGTCTATAAATAAAGCAAAGTAAAATAAAATTCAAATTTTACAGGGGTACCTGGTTTGCTCAATTGGTTAAGCTTCTGCTTTTAGCTCAGATCATGACCCCAGGATTCTGGGATCCGGGCCCCAGGTTGGGCTCCCCCTGCTCAGTGGGGAGGCTGCTTTTCCCTCTCCCTCTGCCTACCACTCCCTTTGCTTGTGCTCTCTCTCTCTCTGTTAAATATATAAATAAAATCTTTTTTAAAAATTCAAATTTTACAGAAAAACGATTACGTTTTTCTAAGGAGCACACTTTTTTCTTGAAATCCTCAAGGCAATTAACTAGAACTTGTCACATGTACAATGAACACAGAAGCCTAGAATAGTTAAGAGTTTGTCAAATGTCATGCAGCCAGATCATGGCAGAACTAACTTTAGTCCTTTTCAAACTTTCATACTGACTCATATATGGTTAGAACCTGCTTTTAAAGGAATAAATAGGGCGCCTGGGTGGCTCAGTGGGTTAAGCCGCTGCCTTCGGCTCAGGTCATGATCTCAGGGTCCTGGGATCGAGCCCCGCATCGGGCTCTCTGCTCAGCAGGGAGCCTGCTTCCCTCTCTCTCTCTCTGCCTGCCTCTCTGCCTACTTGTGATCTGTCTGTCAAATAAATAAATAAAATCTTAAAAAAAAGTAAAGGAATAAATAAGTGCTACTAAGTATTTATCTAGTTGAGATGCATAATAAACAGAATAAAATAATAAATTCTTACATACCCATCACCCAAGTCAAACAATTTTCAACTCATAATTTCATCTCATTCATACCCCACCTTTATTTTTTTAAAGATTTTATTTATTTGAGAGAGAGAGCGTGCACATGCACAGGAGCAGGGGACAGGACAGAGGAAGAGGGACAAGCAGACTCATGATAAGCAGGGAGCCCTAGGGGTAAGGGGCTTGATCCCAGGGTCCCAAGATCATGACCTGATGTGAAGGCAGCCATTTAAATGACTGAGCCACCCAGGCGCCCCCATACCCTACCTGTTTCTTTAATTGGATTGCTTCAAAGCAAATCCCTGACATCATATCATTTCATAAATGATGAACTTTTTAAAAAAGATTTTATTTATTTATTTGACAGACAGAGATCACAAGTAGGCAGAGAGGCAGGCAGAGAGAGAGAGGAGAGGAAACAGGCTCCCTGCTGAGCAGAGAGCTGGATGTAGGACTCCATCCCAGGACCCTGGGATCATGACTTGAGCCAAAGGCAGAGGCTTTAACCCACTGAGCCACCCAGGTGCCCCATAAATGAGGAACTTTAAAGTTGAAAAACCAATCAATATCAATTGTATCAATTACATGTAGCATATTTAAACTATGAATAAAATGTTCCTAATTAGAATTGAGCTCTACCAAGGTGACCATGTGAAAATATTATTTAATATTTCAACAGGAAAACGTATATACTGATCTAAACCAACACGGGAAAACCTCAAAAATCTCAGCTTCAAGCCTGATAATTATTCAACCTCTTGACTCTAGGTCTAATTTCTGCCCTTTGTACTTGAATTTCATTTTAGTTTCACTGGTTTGAGCTGCTCTCAACGGATATGGACTTGTCTCATCTCTCTGGTTCTTCCTGTTCTATTTGAAGTAGTTTTCTCTCTACATTTCCAAACATAGCTTAATTCCCAACACAAAGTAGAAAAATTCATCTGATACTTATTGAAAAAGTGAGGAGGATGGCAGAGAAATCTCAGTGACAGAAGAAATACTGGCCACCTGCTCTAGGGCTCATCTCATCAAAGCAACAGTTTTCTTTTCAATTTTCAGTGTATTTTGCTGTTCATGAAAATTCTGACACCCAATTACTTCTCATCTGCAGAATCATTCAAATAATCTTGGGTGTGCAAATCAGCCAAGGTGGCCCCTGCAACAGGAACAACCGGAGGATCCCTGCAGGTTGCCTAATTATACTTCATTTCTAATGATCCCTCAGCAGCCTACATCTTAGACAGAAGATGTCTTCTTGGTGCCATTAAGAGCTTTTTAGGAAACCATGTAAGGGTCCATCAATGGATGAATGGATAAAGAAGATGTAGTATGTATATACAAAAAAGAAGGAATTCTGTCATTTGTGACAACATGAATGGAACTTGAGGGCATTATGCTAAGTGAAATAAGCCAGACCAGAGAAAGACAAATGGTGTATAGTGTCACTTATACATGGAATTTAAAAAAAATAAAGTCAAAGTTAGAAACAGAGAGTAGAAAAGTGGTTACCAAGGGCTGGGGGAAGGTAAGAAAGAGGGAGAGTTGGTAAAAGGCTACAAACTTCCAGCTATAAGATGGATAAGATCTGAGAATTTAATGTAAAATGTGGTTGACTATATAATTGAAATTTGTTAAGAGAGTAGAACTTAAATGTTTTCACATTATAGGCATATATGTGTGTGAAGTGATGGATATGCTAATTAACTAGGAAAGAATCCTTTCACAAGATTTACCTACATAAATCCTAACAATGCACATTTTAAATACCTTACAAAAATTTTGCTGATTACAGCTCAATAAAACTGGAAAAAAGAGCTTTCTATTCATGTGGAAGGAATGAAGGGGGTACGGGAAGGACACTCTTTCCCTGGGGTGTTTCCTTACAGAGCGCCCATTGCTCCAAAAGCAGGATACACTTTGTGGAATAAGAAAATATTTTTTAACAGTGCTATCTTCTACATGAGAGAAAATCCAGATGCCAGACAGCCTCCTGCCACCAGAAGGCCTTTCTCAGCATCACCATATAGACTGGTGCAGTAAAGCCCCAGAAGAGAGTTGGGGTGGGTGTCAGGCACAGCCCAGAAGGAGGAACTTCACAGTGCCCACTCCCGGCTCCACTAAGGACTTGGCTGTGTGACCTCAGGTCGCAGAACTCCTCAGGATCCTCATGGGTAAAGCAGAATTCACAGCACTGAGCCAACCACAAAGTTCTTGTGAGTGCAACAGCAGTCCTGCAGAGAAGGTGTTAGAGAATAAAAAGTTTCAATGTTTCGTTCCCGTAGAAAAATCTCTATGCCCTCAAAGTGTGACCACTGGGTCCTTGACTTGTACAAGTAAGAGAGAGAAACAGTTTTGAAGAGCAAACTGTGTTGGCCCTGAGAATAATTTCTTACTTGTGTAGTTGAGGACAGTTTATTATGTGTCTGTTTAGTGTCACAGTCAAGGGAGGGAAGGCATAAAAGGCTGATCCAAGAAGCCATCTTGCTCTGAGGAGTGATGAAGTACATTTTTGTGTGCTGAGGCATACTTATGGGTTAGATTTCTTTGCAGAATGAGCCCAAGTAGGCAGGTACAGGAATAGAACGGTTCACTGAGAGAAGGTTATTAGTGAAACCAGAGGCTTATCTGGCCCTGTGTCTCTGGGGGAGCCGCACAAAGAGGGAGAACTAATCCATTCCACAAAGAAGAAAGAGATGGCGCCTTATCCCTAATTTGATATATCACTCATATGGTGGGTGGGAAAGTTCTTTCAAGTCCTTTTGGCCTGGGCAGTAAATTATTCTTCGAGTTTCTGTTTTGTAGTGGTCAGTGAGCTGTGAGTCATACAGTGACTCACGGAATCATCATCAATGTATGTTTTGGGGTGCCCACTGGGTTCTTGGGTTCATACTGATAAGGCAAGCTAGCCTTTGTTGTGACTGGTCTTCTTCCGTGCTACGTGTTTTCTGTGTTTTCTTACTGCCACAGTCATCCTGATGATGTCATACCACTCGGAGTGACAGAAATGTAAGACACTCTTTGAAACTGGGCGGACAAGAACATTATACATTTGGGGAATTTTAAAATGCACACCCACATGTCGGGCCCACTGTGTCTTTGTAATCATTTTCATTTTTATCTTGCTTTAGCAAAAGGAAGTACATTGATGTTCTGTTTTGGGAAAATTGTCTCATTCTGCCGCTCAATGGCTATGTGACCTGGGGCCCATCTCTTAATTTCTGAGGGCTTCAGTTTCCTTGTTTACTGTATGCAACTCTTACTCTACAGTAACATATCATTAGTCTTTGAAAGAAGCACAGAAGTTAGCACAACACACATCTCTCTTTCAAAGAGCCTTGTTGCCCTTCAACCCAGGCTATGCCCACTGATGATTTCTCTATGAGCAGCTGACAGCTTGAGCATGGTTTACGGGAGGGTCACACAATGTGCTGGCACTAGCAGGAAATAGACTACTGGGACTTGCAGCCCCATTCCAGTATTTTCATCCATTTAACAGTTATCCAACATCTATGATGTACCAGGCACTATTCTAGATGCCAAGGATACAGCAATGTCATAACAGAAAAAGTTCTGACTCTCATGAAGCTCACCTTGTAGCACGGGAAGATGGACAATAAACACTAAAATGAGTAAATTCTATAGATGGTCTAAAGACTACAGAAAATTAGATTAGGTTGTAGGATAAGGAGTGCTGGAGTATTGGTGGAGTATAGGTGGTAGGTTTGGGCTTGGGTTCAGTCCAAAGGTGACTTGAATGAGGTGAGATACTTAAAAAGATACTTAAAAAGAGAAAAGATCCACTGCAGAGAGCCAGGAGTAGAAACATATCCGGTGTGTTGAAAGGAGGAAGTGCAAAATGGCCAGTGGCTGGAGCAGAGTGAATTCAGTGGAGAGTAAGAGATGAGGTCAGAGGTGTATAGGGAGCCAAAGCATGTAGGGCTTTGTAAGGATTTTGACTTTTACTTTGAACAAAATGGGAAGCCACTGGAGGATTTTGAGCAGAGGAATAGCAAGATCTAACTTACATTTTACAATAAAGATCAATCTGTTCAGTGTACTGAAGAATAAAATGAAAGGAAGTGGTCACTTTGGAAATGCTAAGGCCATTTAGGAGACTACTTATTAATCCAGAGGAGAAATTGTTTGCTTGGACCAGGGCAGTTGCAGGGAGGTGTGTACATGGAGGAGAAGGGGTGGTATTGGATACCAGATATAATTTGAAGGTAGATCTGTTAAAACTTCCAGGTGGATTGGAAGTGGAATGTGAGAAGAAGAGAAGAATTATGGGTGATTAAGGTGAGAGCCTCATTTGTAGGAGATTTTTTGGGGGGTTTTAATATGAGATAAAGATCCATATGCTTTATGCCCACTCTCATGGGCCCAACCTACATCTTCTTTCCTTATTTAATAGAAGAATAATAATCTTCTTTTATTCCTTCCAGACCTCTGCCCAAGAGCCATGTAAACCTACACTAGAGACCACTTCTCCCTGCTGGGTTACACTCATGTGACGTCAGCCTGAGTGGGTTACACTCAGTACGGTCATGTGTAAAGCTGCAGTAATGGGGCGCCTGGGTAGCTCAGTCAGTTGGGCTTAGGTCATCTGGAATCAAGTCCCGCATTGGACTCCCTGTTCAGAGGGGAGTCTGCTTCTCCCTCTGCCTTTCCCCCCACTTGTCCTCTCTCTCTTTAATAAGTAAATAATTTTTTTTTTAAGCTGCAGTAATGCTTAAGGCAAGGAAAATGGCTAAGGGCACCCAAGACAGACATACGGAGTGTGGGTTATGGTTAAATTTATGATATAGCCCTTGCAGCACAGACAATTAAGACATATTGTATCAGAACTGGATGAGGAATAGACGTTCGCCAAACATCCTGCACACATAGATAAATGCAGTAACGATGAAACCCTGCTTCATCTCACTTTGAGAAGAGGCTGAGTATTTTTTCCTGCTTTTTTGAGAGGTTGCTACATCATATTCCATAGGACCATGTTTTTGAGGAAGAATGAGTCTTTGAGCTATCATGTAAGTGGATGCTGGTAGCCAAAGAGTGGACTGTGGTGATTATTTGCCCTTTTTTTCTGGCTGCCCAGCGTCTAACTCCCTTAACAACTGTGGAGAATTTGCAACTGTGTGATGTTGGTGGGAAGCAAGACCTTGTCCATCAGAATGGATGCTGAGAGTTCCAGATAATTTTTTATCCTGCCCCTAGAATGAGGGCATGAGGACCTAGCTCAACTACTCAGATACTCTTGCCTCGGAACTTGAATTTGGAGAAAGATCAGCAAATAAGTAATAATTCATTCCACTGATAAATATGGCAGGATCCTGTGTCCAGTGGCAGCCAGGTGAATGGAAGTATCGCCTTTCCAGGATGGCAGCCACAACACCATAACTGTGCTATTCCTCAAATGTGGCATGACCCTCAATGTGGTTCTGCCTACCTAGATTTTTATAGCTCCTGCTTATTTTCCAAACCCTGGTTCTTGAGCCTTCCTGTTGAGCCTTCCTGAGAACTACTAATATTCTTTGAATGAATTTCTTTTTTTTTTTCCTTAAATTTAGGGAAATTGATTTTTTTGTGCATAACAAAAATCCCTACCTGGCACACCAACTGTTAGTTACCCAATATTTATCTATTTTCCTAACACTCTTACTATTTGAATCTGGATTTTGGAAGGGTCTGCCCTAGGACTTCAGGCAAGCTACTTATCTTCCCACCTCCAATTCAGCTAAATGTGTCCACATGATACAGAAATGGCTAACAAGTTGCAATCAGAAGTTGGCCAATGTAGCGTATTAGATACATCTTGTGTGTTTCCACCTATTCATTCAGTATCAACTATCCTCACACCCTTAACCACTTATTCCATCTCAACTATTGCTGTAGTGACAAACTCCATGCTGTATTTGGTTCTACTGCCCAAATCCAACATCCAGAGTCTCTGTCTCCTCCTTTGATTCTCAAACTCAGAGGAAAGACTATGTTTCAGGACATGGACATTGGTTTCCCTAATAGCTGTTTAAAGGGGCAGGTAATACCACCCAGAAAAGTGAGAACTTAAATCAACAAGAGACAAGAAATGGGAGAAAACCAGATGATAAACACTTTTTTCATTCCTCCATCTATTATTAGACTGTTCTAAACCAGGATTTTTCTACATAGCCTGTTTGGTGACATCTCACATGACATAAAGGGTATACTTGATCAAACAGATCTCTGTCTCTTAGCGCCTTGAGCAGAGAAGTACCTGGCATGGAAGTAAATCAAGTTTCACTTTCTCTCTCACTCTGCCTTTATTTCATTCTTGCTACCTGGGGATAGTACCTCCCAATAATGCATTAGCATTTAAACCTTGCCAAGAGCCTTGATTTTCCTCTCTGCTAAAACAATCTCTTTTAAGACTTTTTCTGATCAACAGAACAGGCTGGCACAGTCCTTTCTCCCTTCTTCCCACCTTGAACATGGACAGGGTGTCTAGAGATGTTTTGTGCACATTAGGGAAAGGTCAAAAGAATCAATGAAACCCTGTTTCTGACAGCATCTGACTGTTGCTGAACCATAGTCAACAGTTCACCTGCCTGCAAAGCACATGAGAAAAATCTGTTTCATTTTTTATATGTAGGGTTTCCTGGTACTTGCAGCTAAACAAAATCTTAATGAAATACCGACCCATGAGCTATATTTCCAATTTCTTTTTTTTTAATTAATTTCTTTTCAGCGTAACAGAATTCATTGTTTATGCACCACCAGTGCTCCATGCCATATGTGCCCTCCATAATGTCCAATTTCTTCTTGTCTTGTCACACAAGGTATTCTACTAAGTAAAAGTAAAAATTTTATTCAGCAATAGTTCTGTTTGATTTTGTTTGTTTATGGGAAACATAGCTCCCAATTAAATTTCTAGTAAACATAGTGAGTATTTCTACCTCTCATGTCTGGCCCACTCTGCAATTCCATATGCTCCTTACCATCTCTGGGAGTCTTTAGCAACCGAATTTTAGGTTTCTCTCCAACCTTTATGTTTTTGACTTCTGGTTCCCTTTACCTGAGGCTTCCTTACAAATACATATTACATAGATCTTCTCTAAACACTGTGTGTGTGTGTGTGTGTGTGTGTGTGTGTGGTGTGTGCTGGGTCTATGAGAGATAGTCCTGTCTTATGGAAAAGGAGAAATGCCAGATTTAAAACAAATAGACACACACACACACACACACACACACACACACACACCCCTTTCTTCTAGAGATTCCTAAAAACAGAATAAAAGAGGTCAAGTAAGGGACTTTGTCCTGTCCTCCAGTATTCTAGGCCTCCAGCAGAGAAGAGAAATACATATTTTAGTCCTTCAGTAAGCCAGGACTTAGAACCATCTATAGCCGATGATAGCAACGGAAAGAGTCCCTCAATCTGTCAAGGCTGGAACAGACCTGTAAAAGAAAGGCTGTAAACTTCCAATTCCTTCATAGACCAATGGAGTCCATCCTTTGTGAAAGGAAATGGGAGTAGAATTATAATAACATATGCCAAAAAACTACACTTTTATTCCATCTAAATTTAATAACATGATTTCTTCAATGCTCAGTATATTATACTATTTGTCAAAATTATTGTAGAATTAGCTCAAAGTCCCATATAACAGATTGATAAAAGGTCCAGTGTCACATTCTTAGGGCTCCCTTGTCTCTCCTGAACTATCCCAGAACCTTGTACTGAAAAAGAGTTCTGCAGAATTTTCCCTCCAAAGTAAGAGAGAACCCTGGTGTCCATCTCCCAGTGCTGCTACAGAACACTGGATCTCCTCTCCCGTCTGGCATTGTCCATCTTGCCTATGAAAGGTTTTCATATGCCCCTAACCTACAGGTACCCAGAGATCACCATGCTCCTCCAAAAAGAGGCTACTCAAAGGCACTTTCACTATTCTACAACCAGGATACCCCTCACCAATTTTCTAGGCTCTCCATTTCCCTCCAAAGCCCTACTGCTCCCAGAAGCACTATGTAGAACTGACCAAGTCCTCTCTACAGTGGAATCCACAACCACTAGCCCACTGCACAGTCCCAGAGAACCAGCAAGCAGTTGAGTCATTTCGTTTTTTTAGTCCCCCAAACAAGAAAGATCCCTTTCCTTTCTCAACAAAAAAAGGAAGATGGGCCCAATCCTTCAAATCATGCATAGCTTTCCACACATGGATGTGTTCAGAATAGGGCACGCAGGCCTGGTAACACCTTTTCCCCCACATCACAAAGGCTCAACGTCTAAATGGAAAAAAATACTTTCTGATCCTCAAAGTGTACGTTATTACCTTATGACGATCAAGGGAATTTTCAGGCATCCCTCTTGCCAAAAGCTGTGAAGATAAAATACAAGTGTAGCATTTTGTAAGTTACCTTCCTACACACACAATAACCAGAAAGAGAATGTAATGGAAACACCCTGCTCTATAATGGACCCCCTACCGTTTTGTCTGCAGACTCTCAGATTCTGAAAAATGGCCCGTACCATCCATATGGTCAAGCAACAGTCTTCCAGTCATAATGTGCCATGTGAAATTGTATCCTTGGTTACAGGTAATTGAATAAGAAGGGGAATCGCTGATCCAAACTTGGCCAGTCCAAGTCTCATCCTTGGGAATTAGAACTTTGGGAATTAGAGTTGTAGAGAGATATAGTATGTAAATTCAGGCACTGTCAACACCCAAATTTTCTACCCTATGGACTGGAGAATAAGAAGAATTGGGTCCACAGAGAGAAGAATGATGAACGGATGCACAAAGAGAAGTGATGATGAAAAGAGAAGAAAGAATAGTTTGGGATCAAGTTGTTCCAATTTACTCCTGGGGCTAGTTGTATTCCCATTTTGAATTCCAGGAGATGCTTTTATACAGTCTAATAATAAATTGCATACTTTGCTAAAATTAGTTAAGCTTTTTTATGTTATTTGCAACCAAATCTCCTAGTAGTTAAACATTCAGGATAACAACAGAAGATCTAAAAACTTAGGGATAAAACTTAGTAAGTGTCAGAGCTATGATGAATAAATCTAAACAATTACATATAAACTTAACTTTTTTTCTTATCTAAAGGGAGTTTCTTAGAGATAACATCTAGTCAGGTCCTGTTTGTTTTTACACACTCTGTCAGTCTCTTAATTGATATATTTGGACTATTCACACTTTAAGTGATTATTAATACAGCTGATTAAGATCAGTCACATCTGTAACTGTTCTGTATTTATTATACTTGTTCTTGTTTCTTTTTTACCTTCCCCTCTTTTTCTGCCTTTTCTAGTTTTAGTTGAACGTTCTATATGATTTCACCTTCTCTACTCTCATAGTATAATCAATCATTATTGTTTTTAAAATTTTTAATGGTTGTCCTAGAATCTGCAACATACAGTCATAACTAATATAAGTCTACTTTCAAATAACAGAGCATTTCCAGTTCCTCCCTCCTTCCCTTATAATGTTGCTATCATTCATTTCACTTGTCTATAGCTGTAGTCACCAAATAAAAGTTGTTTTTAGCAGTTGCCTCTTAGATAAATTAAGAACAAAAATAAAAGATTTGGCTTTTTTCATTTAATCCTTCTCTAAGTGCCTCTCTTTATGTAAATACAGATTTCTGAACTATCTCATTTTCCAGCTCTCTGAAGAACTTCTTTTAATATGTCCTGCAAAGCAAGTATATTTGTGACAAATTCCCTCAACTTTTATTTATCTGACAAAGTGTTTATTTCTCTTTCTCTTTTGAATAATTTTAGTGGATACAGAATCCTAGGTTGGAGGCTTTTTTCTTTTTTTTCTTTCTTTTTTTTTTTTTTGAGAGGGAACACAAGCAGCAGGAGTGGGAGAGGGAGAAGCAGGCTTCCCACTGAGCAAGGAGCCCGATGCGGGACTCAATCCCAGGACCCTGGGATCATGACCTGATCATGACCTGAGCCAAAGGCAGCCACTTAACGACTGAGCCACCCAGGTGCCCTGGTAGCTTCTTTCAAGACCAAATATTTTTCTCTGTCTTCTTGTTTACTGGTTTATGAAGAGAAGTTCTATTTATTCTTATCCTATTCCTTTGTAAGCAAAGTATTTTTTTTCCCTCTCTGGCTTCTTTCGAGATTTTCTCTTTGTCCTAGGTTTCTACAGTTTGAATATAATATGCCTACATGTAAACTTTTTGGTATTTATCTTTCTTGGTGTTCTCTGAGTTTCCTGGATCTGTGGTCTGGTGTCTGTCATTAGTTCTTGGAAATTCTCAGCCATTATCACTGCAAATATTTCTTCTTCTCTTTTCTCTCCTTACAGTAGTTCTATTACATGTATTACTTTCTGTAATTGTTCCATATTTGTTGACTGCTCAATTCCTTTTTTTTTTTCCATTCTTTTTTCTTTCACCTTTCAGTTTGAGAAGTTTCTATTGAATATCTTCAAGCTCCCTGATTCTTTCATTGGCCATGAGCAGTCTACTGATTAGACCATCAGAGTTATTCTTTATTTTTTATTACAGTGTTTTCTTTGTATTTCTAGCATGTCTTTTTGATTCTTTCTTACAGACACAGTCTTTCTGTTTACATTACCCATCTGCTCTTGCATGATGCCCACTTTTTCCACTAGAGCCCTCAGCATATTCAACAGAGTTATTTTTAATTCCTTGTCTGATAATTCCAAAATCTCTGCCATATCTGAGACTGGTTCTATTGTTTGCTTTGTTCTTCATACTTTTTGTTGTTGCTGTTTTTAGCATACCTTCTAAATTTTGTTGAAATCCAGATATAATGTTTTGGATAAAAGGAACAGAACTAAGTTGGCCTTTAGTATGAGGGTTTCTCTGGCTGGAAGTTATACTATATCTCTTGCTGTAATTACAGGTGTCTGAGGCTTCAGTCTCCTCTGGTGTCCTTGTTTTTGTCTCCTCTGTTGTATTTGGGTTTCCCTAAAAACTCCTTCTTAAACAGAGTATGAGCCTTATAGTCCTTTCAGCTGTAATTCTGTTATTATACAGGAGCTCTGTTATTGTCATGATAAGGGGTATGGTAGAGGCAAGCATTCTATAATTCCATATTAGGTTTTGGTGTTTCAGTGGGGCTGTAACCCTATGCTTCTCAGCTTTCCTCTGCCCTCCACACACACACACACACATACACACACACCCCAATAGAGTTAGCAGGAGCTGAACTTAGGTACTTCCTTTCCTCCACTTCAGTGAATAAATTCCTTTGACAGAAGGCAGAGAACAGAATGCTCCAGGTTAATTTCAAAATGACTACTTTTCCTTGGGCATATTGCAAAATGGTTGCCTCCCTGACCCTTGCTGAAAGCATAGGGCAATTTTTCTTCAATTCTCATTGTGAGAAAAAAACTTGTGGAGCTTCTGGAAATATAACTCATGAAAGTGTGGGGCCTTTGCACACTAAGTTTGTAATTCCAAACCTGGTCCACACTCAAGTCTCCAGCAGTTCATCAATTACAGTTTAAGTCTTCCTGTTTCTGGGTTCAGCAGTTTCTGCCCTTAGAAAGCTGTGATTCTCTGTAGGTTCCTCTCTCTCTAGTTAAAGGAGTATTGGCTTGTCTTGTGATCCCAATTCTCTGATAGATCTAAAAGAGTTACTGATTTTTTGTTTATTCAGCTTTTTTTCTTGTTATGAGGATGAGAGTGACAACCTCCAAGCTCTTTACATGTTGAAGCAAAAACTAAAAGTCTAATTTTTTTTTTTTAACTCATGGGAATAAGTGCTTTTTGTCCTTGGGAAGGAGTAATATAGTAGATATCAACTTCCCTTTATTTAATTTCTATGATCAACTCAATCCAAATTCCCAATTGATTCTTTCTTAGAATTAAAAAAAAGTATATTTTAAATTCCTCTAAAAAATTAAAGATGTAACAAATAGCCCATAAAATATGAAAAAAATCAAGAATGAAAAAGGGCCTGTTCTGTCAGGTATCAAAACACATTACAAAGCTATAGTAATTAAAATAGGCAGGAGCTATACCAAAATGTACATCCAGATGAATGGCACGGGATAGATGGTGCAAGAATAGACCAAAATTCATTTGAGAATTCATTCTGTGACTGAAGTAGAATTTCAGTTCCCCACATCAGAGGGAAAAATATGGATTATGCAATGAGTATTAGTGAAACAACTGGTTAGACAGTAGGGGGGAAGGGAGAATGAAGTTAAAGTGATACTGATACATTTTTTAAAAAATTTTATTTATTTATTTGAAAGAGGGAGAGAATGAGAGAGGAGCAGAGGGAGAGGGAGGATCAGACTCACCACTGAGTGGAGAACCCAGTGCAGGCCTCAATGCCAGGACCCTGGGATCATGACCTGAGCCGAAGGCAGATGCTTAACTGACTGAACCAACCAGGCACCCCTCATCCTGATACCTTGAAACAAAATAAATTTCAAATGGTTCAAAGTTTTAAACATTAAAAATTAAACACTAGGATGCCTGGGTGGCACAATCAGTTAAGCCTTGGATCAGGTCATGATCTCAGGGTCATGAAATCAAGCCCTATATCTGGTTCCATGCTCAGTGCAAAGTCTGCTTAAAGCCATCATTCCCTCAGCCCCTCCCCCCAAAATAAATACATCTTAAAAAAATTAAACACTAAAAGTACTAGTAGCAAGGAAGATGGTGACTTAAGTGGATCCCTGCTGCCCTCTCTTCCAAGCTCCAATCAAACTCCCACTGTTTTCAATCTTCTTCCTTTAATAATTAAGATACTTAATGTTATAAAATTTCATTCGAGTTTAGCTTTATCTATGTAACATAAGTTCTGGTATGAAGTGTTTTCTTCTATATTATGTCTTAGTTAGTTTGAATTTTCTTTTGATTATTTCTTTGATCCAAGGGTTAATAAGCAGTATTTCTTAAATTCCAGGTAGTTAAGTTTTTTTTCATTATTCATTTTTCAGAAATGAAGGACATTTGAACCTAAAATCTTTATACCCAGACAAACTAGCATCAAGGAGGGTGTGTGAAATTAAAAGCTTGTAGGCATACAAATACTTGAAAAACTTATCACACACATTCTCTGAATTATTTAATTACATTCTCCATAAAAATGAAAAGCAGAAAAAAAGGCAAGATTTGAAATTTAAGAAGTGGTGAGCAAAGGAGCCAGTATATTTTATAATTATCAAAATAATGATTATATAACTATTAGTACAGAAAATCAATACATGAAATAATTATTGGTACAAAAAATTTATATCTAGGGGCACCTGGGTGGCTCAGTGGGTTAAAGCCTCTGCCTTCGGCTCAGGTCATGATCTCAGGGTCCTGGGATCGAGCCCCGCATCAGGCTCCCTGCTGAGCAGGGAGCCTGCTTCCCCCCCCTCTCTCTCTGCCTGCCTCTCTGCCTACTTGTGATCTCTGTCAAATAAATTTTAAAAAGAATTTATATCTAGAACTCCTGGATAATCTCAACATTAAAACATAGAACTCCCGGATAATCTAAACATTAAAACAATAAACATTAAATGAGAAGACTGAAAGAAGAAGGAAAGAACTGAAAACATGCCAGATTTCTTGTCCTGAAACTAAAAATGTAGGAACAAGGGTGATACAAATACTCATTAATTTGAAATGACTAGATAAATTTAAATGTGTGCTTTAAAATGTAAGTGAAACCACTCAAAGAATAGGAATAGCATATTCAGCTTCCAAACTACCAGAGGAAAAGAAATAAAGAAAATGTAATCAATGTATCAAAAAAACAAGAAAGGAATCAGAAATAGAGAAAGAAAAGGAAGGAAAGATGAAAGGGAGAGGAACATGGGAAAAATGAGAAGGAATGCTTGGCAAATGGAACTATAAAGTACGATTTCAGAAACATATCCGAAGATGTTATTAATCACAAGAAATACAGCTGTGTTAAATTTCTCAATCAGATTGTGGGAGAATAAAATCCAGCTTTATTTCATGTAATATGTTACCTGTAAGACAAAATAACTTTTGAAATATTTTTTAAAATTTGAATTTTAAATTTCAAATAAAAATCAGAAGTCAGAGAAAGACAAATACCATACGATTTCACTCATATATGGAATTTAAGAAGTAAAACAAATGAACAAACAAAGAAAAAAGAGAGAACACCCTACCCTCCCACCCCTGCCAAAAAAAAGACTCTTAAATAAAGAGGACAAATTGGTGGTTGCCAGAGGGGAGATGGGTGGGGGGAATGAGTGAAATAGATAACAGGGATTAAGAATGCCTTATCTTGATGAGCACTGCGAAATGTATAGAATTGTTGGATAACTACATTGCACACCTGAAACTAATATAACACTGTATATATGTTAGTTATACTTATTCTTCAATTTTTAAAAATTGGAAACATTGAAAATAAAGGGTAAAAAGGTAGAGCAAACTAATGTTAACAAAGAGAAAACAGGTAGAAAAATATTACTATTCTATAATAGGGAATTTAAAGCAAATAGTATTAATGTGAAAAGAGGAACATTTCATATAAATAAAAGTTTTACCCCAATGAAAGTATGTGAGTTTGAATCTTTTAATACCTAAAAACATAGCTTTAGAGTATATAAAGGATCTTAAGCTTCATGAAGCATAAAAATTTGATGGGAAACTTGTTTAAAATGCTGATTCTCAGGGTCTATCTCCATCTCTACCACCATTCTAGTGCAACTTAACATCACTTCTTACCTGATTTATAGCAACATGCTCTTACCAGTTCAAAATTGCACTTAAAACTTTAAACCTGAGGAATTAAGTAAGATTGAGAGAAGGAATAGTGACTGGTTCAAGTTATGCAGTTAGACAATGGCAGATCTGAAACTAAGATCTAAGAGTTCAGAGAATTGTCTTGCCAAAAACAGCATTAATTCAAATATACTTCACATCAAGACTGGTTTTTCTAGAGCTTAGATTTTGCTCACATCAGTTGCACAGAGGCTTTGTCTAGGCAAAGCTGACCAAGTGTGGGATGTCCATGAGTCAGAGAGCAGACAGACCTATCTGGGTGAGTCAGGAAATCACGAAAGGTTCCACCATGGATGAAAAAAGAATGAAGCAGAGGGTAAATGTATTGGAGCTGGTAAATAATACAGCCCAGACTCAAATCCATCCTACCATGATGGGTGTGATCTGAAAGAAGATTATGGGCAGAGATTTTAGCAGACTTCTTCCTAGTCAGCCAGGTGGAAGGAAAAGCAACCAAGAGGAACAGGCAAAGTCACAGCGAATAAATGGATTAAAGATAGGACCAGGTGGAAGGTGGGGAGTATGGTGCTTAGGAAAACCATGGAGAACAAACCACAAAGAATGGAGTGAAAGGTAGAATATAGTCCTAGCAGCCTGGCAGCTCCCAAGTCCTTTTAAAAACTAGGATAGCAGGCCAGAAACCAGCCGAGGAATTCAGGCATGAAAAGTGAGAACAGAAACCGTTTACACCCACACAGCTTACTAATGGCATTAATATGGTCTTATTATTCTACTGTCTTCATCAAAATGACATTACTTTTCCAAGAAACTCTTGCCCAGGAAGATACACACTCAAACAGCTATAATATTTAAAGAACATCAAATTGTACATCTCTACAACAGGTAGTATCAAATGATAATTCACTTCTCAAGATTCTTTGAATCTTCCCACCTCAAAAACCCTCATCTTCCTATGTCCAGTCCTAAGCTATTATGTCAGGATTCTAATCCCTCCTAATCAAGCATGTATATTGCAAGACCTGCCTTAAAACTTCATTCCAAAAATTCACAAATGTTCCAACCTTACCTTTCCACCTTGAGACACTGCTAACACTGTTCAAGATAGTGTTCTCCTTACTGGGTTAGGGGGAAAACTCAGCTTTATCTTATTTACAAGTTGTCTCCGTAAAATTTTTAAGGATCCAGCACTTGACAACATTGGAAGTCCAAAATCCATTGAGACCTTCACAGCGCCATGGGGCAAGACCCATCTTAACTTATTTCTCCCCAGATTTGCATTAAACATTCTTTTTTTTTTTTTTTTTAAGATTTTATTTATTTATTTAACAGACGGAGACCACTAGTAGGCAGAGAAGCAGGCAGAGAGATGAGGAAGCAGGTTCCCTGCTGAGCAGAGAGTCCAATGCGGGGCTCGATCCCAGGACCCTGGGATCACGACCTGAGCCGAAGGCAGAGGCTTCAACCCCCTAAGCCACCCAGGTGCCCCTGCATTAAACATTCTTAAATGAGAAGCTAAGCAAAGACTAAAACTGATTATAGAAAGTCTAATAAAGAAAAGACTCATCATAACTCATCCTAATCCTTGTAACATTCCTGTCCTTCCAGGTAAAAACCCCAATAGGCAATAGATTCATTAGGCCCTTGGGGCAATAAATAACATAGTTATTCAGGGCTTCCCTGTACTACTAAATACCAATACTATTTTGTATTAGGTGCTTCCCGAGACTCCATATTTTACGGTTGTAGATGTATGTTCTGCTTTTTTAAAGTGTCGTTTTAGGTCGAAATAGTTGATACTTGTTTGCCTTTTGTAAGGAAAATCAATGATACACCTGAACTGCTATGCCCCAGGAGTTTACTAAGGCACCTGCTACTTTTCATAAATCCTCAACCAGGACCACACTGACTTGGGGTTGAATCAGTCAATGGCCAATGACTTAGCCAACCATGACTATGTTCTGTTCAAAAATGAAGTAAACTCTAAGACTAACTCCATCTATCTACTTATTGTTTTAGCTCAGTAAAAGCATATTTCCAAAGAGTAGCCAAATGTTTTCGAAGTAAGTTCTTTATGTAGGACAGGAATTGGCAAACTATAGCCACAAATCAAATCCAGCCTGCAATCTACTTTTATAAATAAAATTTTATTGGAACAAAGTCACATCCATTCATTTACATACTGTCTGTGGTTACTTTGACATTAAAACAACCAAGCTGAATAGTGGTGACAGAGACTGTATGCTCCAATCTTTCAGGATTCCCAGACCCAATTCCAGTAGGGGAAGGGAGTTGTTCCCCCATACACAATACCAACCTGACACTATCTACCCAGAGAGACCATCAGATTCTACAGGTTAAGGGTTCAATCCTACAAGACTTCTCCCCACCCCCGACTTCAGATACCAGTCACATGCCCCAGGCTATTACTTGTGCTTCTGACCAACTGGCTACAGATTGGAGGTTCCAACAACTTCCTCCTTAGGTTCTATTAATTTGCTATAGTGGCTCACAGAACTCAGGGAAACACACACATTTACCAGTTTATTAGAAGATATGACAAAGAATATGAATCCACATCTAGATGAAAAGATACATAGGCAACTTATGGGGAACGGGAACGGCAACGGCAGTGTATGGGGAATGGGTGCAGAGCTTCCATGATCTCTGCAGGTGTGCCACTCTCCCCACATCTCCATGTGGTCACCAACCAGTAAACCCTCTGAGCCCAGTCCTTTTGGGCTTTTATGGAGGCTTTATTACATAGTCATGATTGAAGTCATTGACCATTGGCTGATTCAACCCCCAGTCCCTCTCCCTTCCTCAGAGATCTGGGGGTGTGACTGAAAGTTCCAAACCTCTCGTCATAGGGTTGGTCCTCCTAGCACCTGGCACTCACCCTTGGATGGGGTCTAAAAGTTGCCTTCATTAACCTAACAGACACCTTTATTTCCCTTTTTATAGGAAACTCCAAGGATTTAAGGAGCTATGAGCCAGAAACCATGAAGAAAACCTAATATATATGAGCAATATGTGTATATGTATTGATTTGAATGACCAAATATATATTTCTTATAAATAATATTAGTGCCTCCACAAAGATATTTACTATCTGGTCCTTCACAGAAAAAAGTAAAAGCCATGCCCCGATTTAGAATATGATTTATCCTAAGGAAGCCAGTCCCTTACTCCTAACCAACCATAGGCCATTCAAAATTTTACTAGGCCAGGGACAATTAAGATCAATCTCACGGATCCAAGTACAGTGGATTCTCAATTTTTCTAACTGCCACTTCACTATATGACTTAACCAAATTCTTAGTAACAAAACCTGTTCTCTAGAAATCTAAACATGAACAGGTCTAATTAATATTTGCTCTCCAACTCTGGGAAGACCCATTTGGACTCAACTCCATGGAAATTATGAAAGACCAATGGCTTACTAACCTCTCCTTCTTGACCCTGTGGCAAAATGCTACCCACCTTCCCAGTAATCACAACATCTAAACCAGTGGACATGTCTGCAGACTTGGTTTTGGAGTATCCCTTAAATGTGATGGTCCCTCATGCTGTACTGTCTTTGCTGCTCACTGAAATACGCAACTCTTATTAGCAAGTCGGCTTACCTCATATGAAACTGTATTTTCTCCCTCACATTATTTCCAGTCACTTTAAAATTCTTCTACTTTTCTTCCATTACCTGAAACAAGAAATTCATGGCTATGTAAACTCTGTTCACAAATTATTTAAGCTCTGAAAAGATTTATTAGAAACCCCTTTAGAAAATATAGACTAGGGTGCCTAGGTGGCTCAGCCAGTTAAGTGTCTGCCTTCAGCTCAGTTCATGATCCCAGGGTTCTGGGATGGAGCCCTGCATCAAGCTTCCTGCTCAGCAGTGAGTCTGCCTTTCCTTCTCCCTCTGCCCCTTCCCCACCCCCCCACCGCCTGCTCATGCTTTCTTACTTTCTCTCGAATAAATTAAATATTTTTTTAAAAAGAAAGAAAGAAGGAAAGAAAGAAAGAAAGAAAGAAAGAAAAGAAAAGAAAATCCAGACTTAATGTTGTTTGTTGATGGGTCATACCTTAAGACCAATACAGCAAAATATCAGGTGAGAATATCACCCTGTTTACCAAAAGTAAAATCTGTCCAGATGGAAGAACTTAATTGAATCATCAAAATATGTCAGTTAGCTAGAAATAAAAGGAAAATTTCCAGTAATAGTAGCTCTGCTTTGGGAGGCAGTCCCTAATTTTGCAATACTTTGTAAATAAAAGTTCTTTTCCCTTGATAGGGTCCCAGTTCAGAATGGTCAACAAATTAAAGAACATTTTTGTGCTCTAATCCTTCCTAAGGAGATGACTTTTATAAAGCTAAGAGCTCATACAAAAAAGATAACACAGAGGCTAAAGTAAATCCCTGCTGCTCATGATGCCAGACAGCAGGCCTCACTAAGATCCTACCCCTAATGATAACCTGAGAGATTAAAATTCAGGGGGTGCTTTTATAGAATGCCAGTCATTAGATCCAGAGTCAGGAAAGAGTCCTAGGAGAAATCTAGATATAAACTTCACAAGGATATAGAACAGTGTGTATTAACTAAGCTGGAATCAAAACTTAAAACTTTAAAAAAAATTTAATTAAAAAAATTACACAGGGATAATCTCTGACACTCTAAGAATAGCTATGTAAAAGTACCAGAGAACCCCAAATGGAAATTTGCAAGAACTTTACATGAAATTACCCATCCAGTGACAAATTGGCCACTAAACTCAGTGAATATTGACGGGATAACTTTGCTAAAATTTCTGAGGATGTCTCTAGTACATATCTCATCTGTCAGTAGCATGATCCGGGTAAAACTGTAAAGGTGGTACATGGACAGAAGCCCAATCCTCAGAGTCCCTTTCAAAACCTCCAAATTAATTTCATAGGTCTACTCATTATAATGGGTTTAGAATGTATCCTATATATTGTTTTCTTCTTCACGGAATGGATTGAACACTACCCTTGATGGGATGTTTACATCACTAGTGGTAGCAGTATGTGTGTGTGTGTGTGTGTGTGTGTGTGTGTGTGTTTAATTTTTAGTTTTATATATTTATGCTTATATAAATATATTTTTATATATAAAATGTTATATTATCAACCTACAGAATTCCAACCTATTGCTCTAAGGGCACCTATTTTAGTGGGTGTAATGGGTAGACTCTAATTTGGCTCCCCAAGGATCTCCATTTCCTGGGGCTCATACCTTTCTGTAATCCTCTCTCCTTGACTGTGATCAGAACCTGGGACTTGCTTCTAACCAATACAATATGACAAAAGTGATGAGACAACACTCCTTTGATTGTTATATAAGGTTTGTCTTAATAGCAGACTTACTCTAAAGATCACCTTACTGACTTCATGAACTAAGCAGCCATGTTGGGGAAGTCCACATGGCAAGGAAGAGCAGGCAGTTGCTAGGAGCAGGGGACAGCCTCCAGTGGACAGCTAGCAAGAAGCTAGAGGTCTCAGGCTACAACTACAAGGAAATGAATTCTTCCAACAAACTGATGAGGTTAGAAGCAAATTCTCCCCCAGTAGAGCCTTCACATGAGAATGCAGCCTGCCAACACCTCGACTTCAACCTTGTAAACCCTAAACTGAGGACCCCGTCAAGTTGTGCCCAGACTCTTGACCCACAAAAAATGTGAGATAATAAACTTATGTTGTTTTTAAATCAGTAGGTCTTGGGTAACTTGTCACACAGCAGTAAAAACCTAATTCATTGGGCTGTTATTTAAGAGCTTTGAAAAGTTCTGCCATTTACTCAGGAAGGTTACTGCCAATATCAGCCTCAATGATCAGGAAAGGTGAAAAGAACAATTAGAATTTCTAAACCTGAAATTAGCAAAATTTTCAAGATTCTTAAACTTTCATGTCCTATGGTATTTCCATTGATTTAAATGATAATGAGATCAATTCTTTATGGGGTTCATCAACTCTCCCCTATGAATTAGTGACTGGTCAACCCATGCATTAAGGATTATCACCTCTTTGGGACACCTCACTTGTTCAGTAGGATTATCACCTTTTTAGACTCCACAATATTGTGAACAAACACAGTCAAATATTACAGGGAGCACATGCAATACACCTAGTATAAAGTCAATAGGTATGAGTAGCCTTTCCTTAACATCATCCTAAACAACACTAACGTGACCTGAAACCTTGAACTTTTGTAACTGAACGTTCACAGAAATGAAAATCGAAGAGAACTAGGGAAGAAATGCAATCTATTTGGAGGTTGAGTCACTTTCACCAATATCACAATTAGACACACTACTTCTCTTTTGCTTTAGAGCTACCTAATTTTTTTAATATTCCAAATTTTATTGCCTGGCATTGGACCATTCTTGATGAGTACTGACAAAATGTTAGATCACTATTTCAGCCCTATTTTGGCCAAAGACCATTCATAGGTGTCTCCCAATGACTGCCATTGAATTTGCAGCATAAAAGCCTCTGGCTGCTACCTGCAAATTGGACAGGTACTTGTTACCTTGGTAAACTGATTCCTGCCTTCAGGATAATCTTTGATATCACTTAGAATCCATTTTGGTATGTCAGTTTACCCTTCAGGAACTGTTACCTTCTAAGAACTGTCTATAGATAATATATTTTAAAGAGAAAGTGAGTCTTAATTTGAGAACACAAATTCTAACTCTCAGAGGGTACTTTGAATTCTTCTCTTCCCTTTTTATACTTCTTCACTTCATACCGTACAAGTGATTTCCAAAACAGAGAGCATCCTGAATGCTGTAGTTCAGAGAATACAGAAGAGTTAGACAATGCAACACAGCCATAGAACTCCTTGTCTGGTAGGTTCATGAAATCTGAAGGTAGGGGATCAGAAGGGCCACTTTGGATATAATACTGGCCTCTTGAGAGTAAACATGTACTATTTTAGGGGGAAGATGTTGCACTTAGATCCTTGCAGGTCTCTCTGGGGTCTTTAATATTATTTCAAATAACTAGCAAATAAATAATCATAAATTTAGGTAGATGATTGGCTAATCATCTGGTTCTGTGGGCTCTTTAGATTTGGGATAAGTTCTATTCTCTTAGTGTAAGTTGGGAACCATTGGCTTCTGGCTAGGAAGTGGACAATGAACTCAGATCATAGTATTGGTCCATATTGCTGCAATGTTTAAAGGTGTGATCTCTAGGGTCTAAAATTCTGCTGTAAAGCTACTGTCAAATGATCCATCCATGTGTCTTACTTTTGATGTTCACCACAGGAATAACCAAAAAGAAGAGGAAAAACCTGACAGGCATGGATGGCAAAACAACCCCCTCCCCAATCCTGATTGATCAACTGCCCAGATGTTGATGGGTCTAGCTTTTAGCTCAGGCTTAATAATGACCACAAGGTGGGACACTGAGAGACAAAATCTTCTACAACCACACAGCTTACTGTCAACATCAACATGACTTTACTATTCTCCAGTATTCACTAACATGGCTTTACTATTTCTAGAAACTCTTACCCAGGAAGATAAAAGTTACAAATTATCTGTTTTGTTCATTTTAGGAACTCCCCCCCACAAAAGACATTTAAACGAACATCAAATGGCTCGACTCTTCGATAGATAGCATCAAAAGAATGTTTATCTCCAAGATTCTTTGAATCCTCAGCTTCAAAATTCCTGCCTTACCACATTTTCCACTTTTACACTATTATATCATGATCCTTACTCAACCCCAATCAACCCTGAGATTGAAAGACCTGCATTAAACTAGACTCGAAAACCTCATAAATACCATAACTTGCCCTCCCCACTCTGAGATGCTACTAAGATTCTCTCAAAGTAATGTTCTCCCTTACTACAACAATATTAAACTCAGCTTTGTTTTGGTGTTATTTTTGAGAGGTCACAGTTTAACAATGGCCAATGAGGGGAAAGAGAAATAGGGAGGGTCTTGATTAAATATCCAGAAATGACAGTAAACTCTAGAAGGACAAGCTACAAGGCAATGTGGACCCATAGACTGAGGAGCCCTTTTATTTGTCCTATCAAAATCCTGTTCCAAGCATCTGGAATAACACTGAGCCTACACAGAGCAGCTATTTCCAGCCATAGGGAATTGGATTTCAGGGATAGCAGGGTAGACAGATGATTAAAATGTATGCCACTGGAGAGGGACAAGGACAATAGAAGTTAACTGGAGTATATAAATCTTATCCTTAAGTGCACATTTAAATGCTGGAAACTTAGAATCTTGTTTTGAAGCTGGTTTAGGGCAATTCAGGAAGGAAAGGGCCCAAGAGAGCTCTTATCTGTATCTCATTCATTGGATAAGTTCTTCCATCTCTCTGTGCCCCGGTTTTTGCCCTATGCAAAGTACAAATGGTAATTACTTTAGTCTCTGTTATTTATCCCCTTGTTCCTTTGCTTTGCCCTACTGTATTTTATTTCTCCTTCTTCTTTTATCCCCCTCTCTTTTCAAATTTGCCATATTTACTTCATCTTTTGTCACAGAAACATGTCTGCAACCACTCACTAGGACCAAAGAACTGAAAATTGGGGAAAAAATTTAATATTCAAATAAGAATTTGTTGAAAGAACTAACACGATTAAGTCATTTTTCCTCTGCCTGTGTTTCAATATGTGTCATAACAGGTAAAAAGATCACCATTATCTGTAAACACTACATATTTTCCAGCCAACTTTCAACTATCCAGAGGCTGATTATTCAGCTTTCTTACTTTGATCCTTGAAAGGAAAACTGGCATGATGTAGAAGAAAGAATGCTAGCCAAGCTTGATAAGCCTTGGCTTTTTCACTTACTAGCTTTGAGCCCTTGGGCAAGCTACTGAACCATTCTGAAGCTCAATTTCCTTGCTGGTCAAAAGAGGCCGTTCACTCCACTGTGTTGTGAAGATAATTTCTGTCTGCATAGTCCCTGATGCATAAATGGTAGTGGCTATTATAATCCCAGTGTAATAAATATTTACAGATTATTGTTGGCATCCTCATTGTAAAAAAAATAAATGGAACCTGGGAAATCATAAAACTGGACTAGCAGAACTATTGTGAAGTTTAAGAAAGTTCTTTGTAAACTATAAAACAAATTGTAGAAGTCATACGAGGCTCTGCATTCTTTCCCTTCTGTGTATTTTTAAAATTTTTATTGTTCATTGTAGCTTCAAAGAAAATGAACTTCAGATCAGGCAGTAATTTTCCATAACTAATCATGAGTGGGAGTTGAAACTATTGCTTCATGAGATTTGAACTATCCATGAATCTGGCCCCTTTGTGTCATGGATCACCCCACCATTTTCAGTGAAAATGGACATTCCTTTCTTTCCACTTCCTTTTCCTTCCTGTAAGGTGCTATGGAAACAGGAAGGCCTTGAGTTCAGATACTCCTGACTCTATGTTAAAACAAAGAAATTAATATCTACTGCATAGAAAAAAATGAAACCACTTTCATAAAGCTCATAGTAGCCAAAAGATTGACTTTTCTCCATCCTGAGGACTTACAACTTAAAACAACCTCAGTGTGCACATTTTTCCTTGATTTCTGATACCCCATGCATCAAGTTTTAATCACATCTAACAAATCTACCTTCAAACTATGACTCTTTCACTAAATTATTCAACCTCAGTTTCCTCTTCTATAAAATTGAGATAATAATAGAACCAAGCTCATAGGAGGAGGAGAACAGATGAGAAAGTGCATGCAAATGCTTAACCTGGTGTCTGGCATGTAATAAATTTTAGCCAGCAGACCTATAGTAATAGTAATAGCAACAGCATTTGAGATATATTCTAATTTTCACCCTAACGAACACTACCGTGGGTCAGTAGCAAAGCTATTGGGATAGTTTGCCACTTTTCCTTCTTAGGTTTCCTTGGCTCTATTTCTCTCTCGCACTTCCCAGGGCAGGTCTGTTTCAGTTCAGCTGCTGGCTGGAACATCTGGCAGGGTGCCCACCCTGACGTTTTCTGTTTGTGGAGCCAACAGGGTGGGGAGGTGGGGGGTTTGATCATCTTGACCACTGAGACATCGGAATCTGTTGAGTTAAACATAGCTCTACTGTTACCATCCCCTCCCTTTTTCTCTCCCTCCCTGTGAATGAATCTGGAAAGAATGAACCTGAAGTCTATCTTGAACAGCTATAAAACCTTTATGGTACGTGGGCTGCTCCTCGAGAAGTAGGGCATTAGCCTCCCTGTTCGTTCCTGGAGTAAACATAATGCGTCAGCATATTCCCTAACACGGGGTCAATGTCTGAGGGAGCAGTGCTCTCCGTGCCTGGCACCTGCTGGTGTGGAGAGGTCAGCTGGCAGCAATACACCGCAATCAGCTTTGATAACTCCAACAAGTACAGAGCTCACTGCTCCAGTGCCTTTTAATTCACCAAGTAATAGTCATCCTGGGACAGAAACATCTCCAAGACTCTACACTTTTGCTCAACCCCCTAAACTTACAGGATTCTGTAAAAATCCTATATTCTTCTTTAAGAAAATAAGATATAATATATACATGCATGTGACAGAATGTGTTATATAGTACCTAGGTATCCAGCATTAAAGTTGCACTTATTTTCTAAGTTATCTCTACGAGAAAACTTGGACTTGCACACTAATTCTTGATTGAGGATTTAGAGTTGCCCTGCTATCTTGTTTGATGTCATCCAAAAAAATGCTGCCTCCCTAATGGCAACAGTCTGTCTGGAGACCCTCAGCCTCGGATTTATTATAGGTGCCATCTGTAAAGAATCTATGCACCATACCATAACTAGTGCCTATTTACCTGAAACTTCTCAAGTTGTAGCACCAGATCTGTAACCCTTTCAGATTCTACGGAAGGGGCGAGGGAAAGCATAATTCATTTTACTGGAAGTCACCATTATTCTTCCTTCTGTCTTTATCCTGTGACAGCCAAACAGTCATGTCCTATTTCCAGTAAGTAATTTTTCTCCAGTCAAGGCTCCAGAAACCTCTCTGGCCACAGAGTCCTCTAAGACTCCTTATCTCTATGGCACATTCTTATACTTTCATTTGGGCTCTATTGTAGAATCAAGGAGTCCATATTCTGGGCAGAACTGTTCATTGCTTACAAGCATCAGGCCACCAACACCTGGTGACAGTGAACAACCAGCCTGGGATAATGATGGATACACTTACCCTTGCTTCATGACATAACCTTGGGAGGTGAGTTCAAGAGTGCTAGCTCCATTTTACTAAAATGATTATGAAATTAAGAGGTTCAGTCTCTTATTTTTGGTCACCTAGTTAGTCTAAAAGCAGTGCTAAATCTGTACTAAAATGAGGACGAAGAGAGAATCTCAGAAAAATTTCAAAACCCTAGGAGGAAGAGGAAGTAAAACCACACCCTTGGTTGGCAAAGGTAACAAGTACATTGAACATTGTATATCAACAAACAAACTGTTTTAATATTTTATTTATTTGAGAGGCAAAGCATGGGGGGAGGGATAGAGAAGCAGCTCTCTACTGACCAGGGAGCCCAATGCAGGGCTTGATCCCAAGACCCCAGGATCATGACCTAAGCAGAAAGAAGGCAGATGCCTAACTGACTGAGCCACTCAGGTCCCCTGAAAAAAGTTGTTGTTGTTGTTGTTGTTGTTGTTTTTAATTTCAATCCCCAATTACAATCCAAAATTAATCTGTGGTAGATTTGGTTACAGTTCCTTTCTGAGATGAGAGATAACTGGGCTGGGTACTAATTTAGTCATCAAATATTTTCCATGAATAAGCCAAACCTGAACCTATGAGTGTATTTCCTCTAAGCACGAGTTCATTATAAATCTTAATCCAATCCATGGAGTCAGATTCTATAGTTTTATATTTTTATTGTGAACAACAACTCTGAAATGGAAAAAAAAAAAGTTATATTTGTGTACTTTTTCATACATTCTACTTTATATAATCTTTTTCTAAATGCAAAACTATTATATAAATTTAATAATATATTGAAAAATACAAAGAAGAACAAAAGTTATGTATAGTTCCACCACCTAGAGGCAACTGATAAGATTTTGCTGTCTTTTTTTACATGTAAACACACAACTTTTTTTTAATTTGGAGCACACTATTCATACCTTGGAAATGTGCTTATTTTCATCTGCTAAAAACACATGCTAAATATGCTAAAAACATTTTCCATTTAATGATATTCTTTTAAAAGATGATTTTAAATACCCACATGATAGTTATGTTAATATAGTACCTTCTTCCTTTGTGTTTCTCTGATATGCTATTTGTATTCTTCCGAAGGTTACAAGCAACCATATTGTCAAGATTTAAATAAATTATTAACCTGTATGTTCCAAACCTCCAAGTATAAAAGTTCCAACACTGAAAATAAAATGGACTTTGGCACACTCCCACTACCAAATCCATCAGTTTATCCACATTTGTATACACATACTCTGCCTTCTTTGTACCACAAAGCATGAACTGACCTAAGACCAACCCTTTTGCTTGTGCCCTGGATCTCAACTCCTAAGTACTTATCAAAGACTTCACTCTTGTAATTGTCACCTTTCTCTTGCATCGTCAGTTTTCTTCCTCTTACCATCACATTCAAACACGTAATATTTCTCATCTTTATTTTTTTTAAGTTTTCTTTATTTACTTAAGTAATCTTTACACCCAACACGAGGCTCGAACTCATGACCCTGAGATCAAGAGTCGCAGGCCCTTCCAAATGAGCCAGCCAGGCACCCCTTACTCTCACCTTTAAAAACTCTCCCTTGACCTTCAGTTCCCCCTCCAGCTTCCACCTCATTTCTCTGTACCCCTGTTCACTGTTTCCAATTCTACTCCTTGCATTCTCTCTGAAACAACAGAATCAGGCTTCACTGCCACCACATCAAAATGCCTCTGTCAGGTCAGCAGTGACCTCCACATTACCTAACCCAGTGATCCCTTCTCATTCCTTATCTTGGTTTCCCAGCAGCATTTTACATAGCTGATCACTTTCTCCTTCTTGAAACAGTTTCTTCGTTTGACTTGCAGGTCACAACACTCGCCCTCCCTCACTGTCAGTTGCTACTCCGTCTCCTTTGCTGGTTCGTCTCAACTTCCCGATCTCTAAACACTGTAGAGGAGCAGGAAGCAGGACGCTTCCTTTCTCCATCTACACTCACTCTGTAGATCAGTAATTTTCAACTCTTGTTTATGGCAGAATGGCTTGGAGAGCTTTCAAAAACCCCAGAGTTATGATCTAGTCGATCTAGGATGGGGCCCAGTCATCCTTACATGTTTTGAGCACTCATGGTGATTCTAATGTATAGCCCAGGTTAAGAATTCATGGCCTGGGCCCTACGTGATCTCATTCAGTCCCACAGCTTTAAATACTATCAATACAATGACAATTCCCAGTTCAATCAGTACAGTGACATTTATCCTGTACTCCAGATTCAAATACCTAACTACCATTTTGACATCTCCACTTGGATGTTTACTAGGCATCTCAAACTTCACAAGCCTAAAACCAAACTCTTGGTTTCCTTCCATCCCAAACTTGCTGCTTTGTAGTCTTCTGTATCTCAGAAAAGAACAACCTCAATCTCACTGTTGTCCAACACAAAACATTGGAGTCATCCCTGAAACCTCTCTTTCTCTCACATTGCATTTCAATCCATCAGTAAATCTAATGGATCCTGTATTTCAAACTATACCCAGGATCTAACCACTTCTCACCAACTCTATCACTACCACTCTGACCCAAGTCACTCTCACATCTGGCCTGAATTCTGGTGTAGTTTCCTCCTTAACTAGTCTCACTGCTTTTGTCCTTGTTCCCCTCCAGCCATTTCTCAACACAGTAGTCAGAGTGATGCTTTAAAAAAGGAATGCAAATTGTGTCAGTCCTCTGCTCAGAACCCTCCAGCGGCTTCCCATCTCACTCAGAATAAAAGCCAGAAGTCTTTCTGTAACTGCTGTTGCCTGACCCCCTGTGCTTCCCCAAACTCATCTTCTGTGACTTTGCAGCTTATTCACTCTGACCCAGCCCCTGGCATCTTCGGTAATTCTGAAACAAATAAAGCATATTCCCACCTGAGGGCTTTTGCATTTGCTGTTCTCTCCACTTGGATTGTTCTCCCTTCAGATCTCCCCAGGCCCTTTTCCCTCACACTCTTAATGATCCCATCCAAATGTTACCTTATAAAAGAGAATTTCCCTCACCAGCCAGTACCTCACCACTACCAGCCTCCATTCATGCCTAGTGCTCTATTTTTCCTCAGGACATCTCTCACCACTAACACACACACATATTTTATATACTCATTGCCTATCTTCCCACACAGGACTATGAGCCCCATAGGTTTGTTAGTTCTGCTTACTGCTAAATACTCCTAGTTGAGAAACAGTAGATGCAATACCCTCTCCTTGTTTCCCCAAATCATCCTTATTTTTATCACTCCCTTCATCTTAGGATAATTCAACCATCAAATAATGTATACTTACACTATCATCACTAAGCTCAATTATTATATTCAAGGCAAATCAATGCCAACGAAGAAATAGAGGTCTGATGAGGAATTTCAAAGACACTCAAACCAATAGCTAAACCTAGAATCAAATAGAAAATGAAAAGCACCTTTCCCACCACTTAACTTCCCATCCCTATTTCCATGCCACACTAAAACTATCATACTGCACTCTTAATGCCCCCTTGAGTTTGCCTTTTATTGTTCCCATTAACAGATACAAAAATTGAGGCAGGAAACCAAGAGGAGAGAACTGCCCAGAAAAACTGACAGAGAAGTGCAATTCTGAGGTGGTTTATGGTCATGATTAAATGCACAGAGACACGGAGTAAAGGAGAATAAAGAGGAGACAGTTTTGTATCTAATAACCTGACTTTTATCTCCAGTTGTTTTAGCTATTTAGTATGTGTGAAGGAGAAGGATCCTGAAAAACATATCAAGCTGGCCTACAAGCACTAGATCTGAGGGCCGGGTGATTTTTTTTTAACCATTCAAGTTCATTTGCTATAAGCAGCAAATCTGGCTCTGAGCCCAACTCCTATAACGGAAGATTAACATGATAACCAGTTCCACTACTTTCCCTCCCCAAAGACTCATCCTTAACTTCCTTTTGCTAAATCACAAAGTGTGTTTTTCATTTGCAGGGAAAATGGGGGCCGTGGGGAGGCGGGGTGGAGAAAAGATGTAGTTTCTTATAACCATCCCCCCCTAATTCAAAAAAAGACTCAGCTTAAAAAAACAAACTTAAGCAATAGTCATTTTTCAGTTCTTCTATAAAAAAGTAGAATAATTTACTTTTTATTACAGAGAAAAGTTTTTGCTTCTTTAAACACCACTTGAAATAGTTTCAAAGTGTTGGGAAATCAGTACATGAATCAAAGACATATCCAAGGAATCCTGTAAATTTTAGTGAAATCCCATTTGCCACAGATTTGGAGCATTTTCCCTCTGTCCTTTTGAACTTGTTTCTGTTATGCTGCTCTTGCAAAATACCCTTATATATACTTTAAAACCTCTGACAGTGCAGTTCTCTTCATAGCTCACTTGCAAATCATTGGGTCGCTAGCTGGGATATGCAGGTGGGTGGGGGGAAGGGAGCTGGGTAATCTTCATTATCAGAATCGCTCCTTTTTCTCCAAGATTCTGAAAAGAGCCTTACAGACCCAGAGAACGTGGCCTTATTTGTAAGACGATCCAAATCTAACATAAGCTCCAAGAACTACACATGCCAAAATACAGAATATATAGGCCTAGGCCTCCAAATCTCACTGGCCTGTAAGAAATGATGTAAATAGGACTAGTAACCATGATTGCACAGAAAATATGTAAGTAGGGGACAGGGACAGGGAATAGGCTCTAAGAAAATAGATCCTGTTTTGACTTCAATTCCTATTTTAATATGAAAGCCATGGAGTTTTTATCACCTAATCCCAGCCTACAGCTGATGGTTAATCTTGGCCACCCAAGAAGACATCTTAGAAACATAACAAAATATATTGTTACCAAATGGTCTCATAAGATTTGGTAGTGTGTGTGTACACTTGTGGGACCAGACTGCTCAGTTCCTAACATCAAGACTATCCTTAACCCGGAGACTTGTCAGCACTACTTAAGAAGGTCCTCAGGGCCTAATCCCAAATTCAAGATCCTTTTCCCTCTTTGAAATCCAAAAGGGTAGCTAATGTCATTTATCTAGAAAATATATGGCCAACAGTTAAAACTTGGCATGATATCAACTCAAGTATTCCATTACCAGGCACAGAATAAGTCCTTTGGAGAGGAAAAGTCACCTGGAAGCTCTTCTAGTTGGCCTCAGTTCAATTCTTTAGGTGTTTATTGAACTGAGCAATGCACAGTTCTAGGCGTATTGACTTTTTTTTTTCTCAACACCATAACCTAATGTTGACAAAGGGTCTGACAAACAAAACATATGTAACCATCTTGGCGGCTGAAGTCAAATACAGGGAACTACTAAGGCTCCTCAAAGTTCTGAGCTCCAGACATCCTAAAGCCTTCTGGCCTCCTGCTAGCATTACAGTCACTACCTTAAAATTAGCAGGCCTTTTGGCCAAGTCTGAGGATTCTTTCATTTGGTGAAGCTATGTTTAACAAAACTATCTCTACACCAGGATGGCAAAACCCCAGTGACAAAAGTGGTAAGCCAAAACCCAAGTGACTCTCCCTTCAGACATCACTGAAGGATGCTAACAAGAGACCCTTTTCCTAGGGCCATTGACGGGTGTTTTACTGAGCATTCAGCCTATGTGAACTCCACACACACAAACGCCTTAGGCAAATTGTAAGTGTATCAGAAGCTTACCTTCCCCTGACTCTCACCCTTCCTCTTTCTGTAGCTCCTCAGAAGGGATGACACGGGTTTCTCTGAACTCCTACACAGACTGCTGTCCGGGAGCTCTCCAGTTACTACAGGTTTATGATGCCTGCCCAGTTGGATGCCCCCGACACAAATGCGGACCGTGCTATCACTTCCTCCCAAAAAGAAGCACCTGGGGACATGCTGAGTATACAGCAGGTACACCTTTGTTCTGGGTCGGCGAATGAATGAGTGAATGAATGCGGTGAGTGAGCAAAAGACCACAGCGTTCGTTCTTTCCTCTTTAACAAGAGTTTTTCTCTGACTATCCACTATGGCTTTTCCTTCACTTTTCCTTCTTTAACTTTACATTTTCTCTTCAGGGAATCGGGGAACTCGACAACTCTTTTTCCCTCATATTTGTTCTTTTACCTTCACATTCCCAATTTTGTTTTGTAGTCAGGATCTGTGATGTCTCATCTCACCATGTTATCACTCCACATGGACAGAGTGTGGGCCTATTTTTCCAAGTGGCCCTCACAGCACACCAGGGGAGCCTCTTTCCACTGTTCCTCTCCTCGTGGCAGCCTTTTTCACCCATTTTCTGATTGCATGCCCAGGCCTCTCACATCTGAATTAATTTGCCCTACTTATTTGCACATATCAATACGGTAACATGACCCTAAAAACCCCTCCCAAACCAACAAAGGTAATCTCCCTGTCAATTCTATAGCAAAACACTCTTAAAAGAGTGCAAAACTGGGTTTCAAAGCATGATAGGATTGCATGCAGTATAAAAAGGAAAAGGAAGCTCAAAGCCTCCGAGATAATATAGAGACTGCCTCAGGAAAAGAAGTTCACCTACATCGTTACCTATCTTCTAGGCCCTATATCATTTTCCATATCTTTGATAATGTAAGAATATAACTTCTATAATCGAAAATAAATGTACTTGACTGCTACTCAGAATATCAACTAAACGAGAAGATTCATTTTTTCTCATTTCTAATCCTATCACTATGCATGTCGTGAATGATCAAGTATCAGGGAATTTATAAAGGTCTTAGAAATAGTTTCAGGTCATCGATCTGCTCGCTGAAGGTGAAGAAAAGAGAACAGAACCTGGAGTCTTTACCATTTCAAACGCTACTTATGCTAGGGCAAAAGGTTCCATCTTCTCATTTCCTAGTAGATAATCCATATTTCTGGATTCCCCCAACTCACTCTTTCTTAACAATCACAGCTGGTGATGAGTTTCACTGCTGGGGACAGGCAGTGGTCTCGGCGCTGGGGCAGTAGACGAGCTGGATGTAAGATCCAGCTCTGAAACTTGGGTCATATGTAACTAAGTAGGGCCAATCATAGCTCCCCGAGCAATAGTTTCTTCATCTGTGAAGTGAAGCTTTATGAGGTTATTGGGAGGACAAAATGGAATAAATATGTGAAGATGCATCATAAGCTACTTGTAAAAGGAACACTGAGTATTTATTGAATGCTTAATATGAAAATGTATCATAAACTACTTGTAAAAGGAACACTGAGTATTTATTGAATGCTTAGTATGTTACAATCTCTGTGCTAAGAGCTCCACGTACATACTCTGAATGTCAACATTACTTAAGAAAGGCTTTGAGGCTTACCTCAAATTCAAGATCCCTTTTCCTTTTTGAAGTCTGAATGGGGAGCCATTGCATTTATCTAAAAAGTATTTGAGTAATAGTTAAGACTTCATTTTACAGAATAGGAAACTGAGTCTGAGGTAAGTTATTTACTTTATCCCAAGTCCCATAGCTAGCACAGCTCAAAGCCCTCAATCAAACCAAGTCTGTCTGACCCCAAGTTTTTAGATACTATCCCATTTTTTATTACAGAATTCCTTTAACAGCTCTGAAATACCAAGTGGTGAGATGCCATGAAAACTCTTTGTTCTTTTCTTTTTCCAAAGTAATTATGAGGAACCAAATTGGTAACAGGCATGAAGACATTGGGTAAACTATAAAGGGCTAAACAGAAGTAGGTTACTTCAGTTACTCACCTCTCTCCAGCAATAAAAGGGTGTGGCTATGCTGTTGATAGGGTTTATTATGTTAAAGCAAGTGTACTGAGTGAACAGTCCTCATTCCTGTTTATAGAAAGCCCAAGAATGACCAGGGGAATTTCCTATTTACATGTGAGCCATGGATCACTTCATGTTTTATATAGTAAAGTTATAGTCATCTGTTTTTGTGTTTTTTTTTTTTAATCTAGAATTTCCTGCAGCTGGCGATTCCAATGCTGCGTGGCCTAAACTACCTCCACTCCAGACAGACTGGGGTGTACCTAACACCTCTCTCTCCAGACCCTGCTGGGCCCCAGCACTGGCTATTTTTAAACCAAATCCTAAGTCCCCACAAAACAAGAAGGAGAAAATGTGACTTTATTACTTTTACATTTCAAAAGTCCTTTCTCATTCGCTACCCCTAGGAATGCTGAGGTTATCAGGGGAAGGTGCTTTGGCTTCATTTTATAAGAAGAAAAATAAAAAAGGAGAAAGAACAAGGCATTCATCTAGTCTTATAGGTAGAATGTGCTGGAGTTGAGACAAATTCAGGATCTCTGAATGCCCCCATTTTGCACTCGCAGATATTTGTCTACTTTGACATGATTCTATCTTCGTTGCTATGCCACCTTTCTCAAAAGTGTCTACATCTATTCAATTCTACTCAATTCAACAGAAAGTTATTGAAAATCAGTTTTATACCAGGCATGTTGTAGGTGCTAGAAATTGAAAGAGGAAAAGACAGTCTCTGGACTGAAAGTACTTCCAATCTAGAAAAGGGACAGACACACCTGGCTACCAGGCAATTGACCATAGTATAGTGAACTAGAGGGCTATTTTAAAATCTTTCCGATGATGGAATGATAGGCTTGCTACCAACCAGAGGAGATTTAGACATCAGCTGGCAGCTGAGGAGTTCTCTGGTGGGAGTGTGATGGATATAGGCCACCTTGAGAGAAGCATGTCTGGGTCATATAAGGGTGCCTGGGCAGGGATCAGGACAGATGGGCCCAGCATAGTCCTCCCAGTTTCCCCATATTCCCTCTGGAATAACGAGCCTATTCTCTGTGAGTTTTGGTGGCCTGGTTCAGGCAAGTGCTCTAGCTGCTTCTTCCAACCACATCTCTGATTTCTACCACAAATGCTGGACCTATTGAATCCTTTCCTCTACCCAAGACTCCCAGAGGCCAAGAGTCCAGTGTGCTCTCTCAAACCCTCTCCCCTCTTCTCACTTAGGAAAAACCATGCGCTGGTGCTAGAAATCCTTATAGAACCAGCATATCTGGGCCTCACTTTTTTTCTGAAAACACGAAGAGGCAGAATCCATAGCCCAAGAACAAGTCTGCTGGGAAAACCCCGAAGGGTGACCATGAACATCTCAGGTCTAAGAAATGGGCAAAGCCTATTGGAATAGGAGACCCCAGGAACTGACTACAGAGTCAACACACAGATCCTTGCTTTTCAATATGCATAAGTGTGCGTGGGGTGACCCTGAACATGACCTGCTCTGCTCTCCCACTACAGGGAGCATAGCTGACTGATGGACCATCTACTGCCTACTGGGTCACTGCCATGTTCGAACCTAGGCCATGGTTCCAGCAGGCTGCTCCCAGCCAGGGACAGAGCATGGCAGGGAAACAGTGCGAGCTTTCCTGTGAGACTCCAGACTTCTAACAGGCTACCTGGGCACCAGGACTGGACTCCCCATTGGAAAACCCTGCCAAAACCTTTCTTGAAACTGCTCTACAGTCTGGGATTCCTCACACCACATCATTTTTCCTCTTTTCCCTCACAGTTGTCAGACCTGTATCTTCATCAGAATGCTCTCCCTGCCTGCTCCTACCCTTCCCCTTAATTCTCACAGGCCTGTCCCCCAGTGAGTCTCTAGCACATCTAATCCCACCTTGACATCTGCTTCTTTGGAGGACCAGAATTTGCACAGTGTGTTACACAGTGTTCAACTAACCCAAACTGTTGACAACGGTACAGTAAAGGATACTCTGAGCTAAGAAATAAAAGCAAATAAAGCCAGGGGCGCCTGGGTGGCTCAGTGGGTTGGGCCTCTGCCTTCGGCTCAGGTCATGATCTCCGGGTCCTGGGATCAAGCCCTGCGTCGGGCTCTCTGCTCAGCGGGGAGCCTGCTTCCTCCTCTCCCTCTGCCTGCCTCTCTGCCTATTTGTGATCTCTGTCTGTCAAATAAATGAATAAAATCTTAAAAAAAAAAAAAGGCAAATAAAGCCATAAAAATATGGCTTGCTGGCATGTAAGCAATAATAACCACAGGAATTTAAAGGAACTGCTCACCATGTATGCCTAACTATATGAGGACAAATCACAGTCATGTACATCGTTGAATAAATTAGCTCTGTTGTGTTTGATTATGGTGCTGAACAGCAGTGTTTGAATCTACTAAAAATGACCAAAACTTTTTTTAAAGATTCAGGGAAACAATGTAGACAAAGACCAATTGTCTTCAAAATCCACGTGTCAGAAAGAAACAAACTTTAATGGATCTCCTGAAGACATTTAGCAGCAAAGATTTTTCCTTCTTGGTTTCACTTTGGATTATAAGATTTCAAGTATAAGGAAAGAAATCACCTTCATTTCCTGTGTGTGATTCTTTCATTTTTGTTTTTCTTCCAGCCCAGTATGGCCTTCCTGGGACTGCTCCACATTCCCTAATGAAAATGGCTTCATAAAGCCGTATGCTCTCCGGGGCACCTGAGCCTAAGACTGGGAATGGGGGCACCTATTCTACTAACACAGAATGTGCCCAGCAGCCTGGCCCCGCACACAGGCAACAGCTTGTGCTGCCTGAATCACAGCCCACCCGGACAGCTACGGGTGAGCCTGATGAGCGTAACCATACTCCCCATCTGTGAACACACGGTCAGTTCAACCTCTTCGTGAATCAGAGCCAACCAGGGTAAGCACCCTCTTATAAGGTGAGACAGAAAAGGTCAGAAGTTCATAGGGAATGCCAAGCCCTCCCTCCAGGTTACCTACTGTAGCTCCTCTTAGCTTTTGGGTTTGGATAAAATCTCTACACCAGCCTTTTTGCTTTGACTCACACTGAGAAGCTATGATGGGATGGGTATCTTCCCAGGGCTCTGAGGCTTCCTAAGACAAGGTAGAAACTGCCAAGTAGACCATATTTGTGCAATAAATCTTCCAATACTCTGGTAAAGATGGGGGGGGGGTAACATTTCTTGAAGATATACTATGAAGGTAGTTATCTAGGCCTTATCCTGGGTATTTTACGCATCTTACCATATTTAACTCTCATTATAACCCCTTTTCCTGATTAAAAAAATTAGGGTCACAGAAGTTAAATAATTTATTTAACGTCACACAGACAGAGTGGCAAAATCAGGATTCCAACAACGCCCTGTTGAACTCCCAACTTCTCTTTCTCCTTCACCATGTTACCTCTCAGGAGTTTTCTCTGAAGATAAAGGGAACTTTGGGTCACCTAGATATTAGTTTCCTCTTGCAGCTGTCGCAAGTCATCATAAACTTAGTAACTAAAAACAATACAAGTTTATCATCTTACAGTTCTGGAAGTCAGAAAAGTCCAAAAGGGGTCCAACTGGGCTAAAAGCAAGCTGTGGACAGTGCTGCATTCCTTCTAGAGGCTCCCGGTGAGGGGCATTTCCTGCTTTTTCCAGCTTGTGGGGGTCACCCATATTCCTTTCCCCACCGCCCCTTCTTCCATCTTCAAAGCACATCACTGCAACCTCTGCTGTCGTTGTCACACTGCCTTTGTCTGGCTCTGACCCTTCAGCCTCCCACTTACAAGGACCTGTGTGATTACGTGGGGCCCACCGGATAATCTCCCCATCTCAGTGTCCTAATTTAATCCCATGTGCAAGGTATTTAAGGGAACACATCTGCAAGTCTGGGGATTAGCGCAAAGACAACTTGGGAGACCATTTTCTGTCTACCCCATAGCCTGTCTCTGTCTCCCCTTTTATGTCCTCATGCAGAGCTTGCACACGATGTTTGCTATCAGTCTAAATCCAACAAAATCTCTCGGAGACTTCTACTGGATCTTAAAACCTCCAAACCGAGCACCATTTCTTTGTATATAATGGTACATATCTACCACCTACAAAGCCAAAAACATAGTTGCAACATTTCAGCAAGCTAACATTATGGATACTTCTTGCTTTAGGGTTGTTTTGCTAAAGAGGATGGTGACATTGGAACCTGAAGAAGCTATCAATTCTCCTTAATGAAAATGTATTTAATGTTTGAATTCCTTTCTGCTTTCAATGTTGAAAAGCTGACATAACATTTAAGTCCTACCAAGGACAGCAGTATAAATCATGCCATTTCACTCAAACTAATAGCCTTTTGCCTAAACGTAAACTGTAATAAGCAGACAAAATAAATATGTCGAGTAGAGTCATTTCCTATTGGGTAAAAATTAACACTTCACCTTGACAATAATATATACTTGTTTAATATTTTGTTTATACTTTGAAATCTGTTAGTTTATCTTTATTTAGTGGGAATCACTACATACCAAGTATTACACTGAACTTTTTTTTTAAATATTTATTTTCCTAGGTTGAAGAAACTTGTAAAACTGAACTGTATCTAAATCTAAATTAATAATAATTTAATTAATATAGTACTCTTAGAAACTTGTGTTGCTTCAAGATTTTTTTTTTTTTTAATTTGACAGTGATCACTAGTAGGCAGAGAGGCAGACAGAGAGAGGGGGAGAAGCAGGCTCCCCGCTGAGCAGACAACCTGATGCGGGGCTTAATCCCAGGACCTGAGTGGAAAGCAGAGGCTTTAACCCACTGACCCACCCAGGCGCCCCCATTGTATTGCTTTAAAATGGCACCCACGTGACTAAAGAATATGTCCCATTTTAAGACTACAGTGTTGAATCTTTGGAAAGATTGGCTTGATCCATCATATATCAACCTTCTTTGCAACATTCTAGATGCTAGATGCTAGGTACTAGGTGACATTCACACATGTGACATACTTCCATTGAAATGGTAAAACTCCAAATAATTTGAGGGGGGAAGTCAAGCAGTAATTTATAGTCAATACAGTTATTAACTCTCTGTCAGCACTAGACAAATTTCACTCGTTTTTGATGGAAATATTATAGGTTACAGGTTATACAGAGTTCCAGAGTGCCAACTGCAACCCTGTTCCCTTATTAAGAAATTATGTTGAAATGAAAGTGAGGAAGGGTGGTTATAAGAATATAAGAAGTTATAAGAATAACCTTAAACCTTGAATTTAATTTAATTTTCTTTTCAAATAATTACAAATAGATTTGTATAAATATTGTTTAAATATGTGTATAAGTATTTAATAATTACAAACACTAATACTTTATTATCAGCATTCATCACTTAATAAGATTCAGGACAGCTGATATGAGGCAGAAATGGGGAGGCCCAGGCTCTCTTCTAAGACCTTTTGTTTTTAACCTGACATTAACTCCTTTTTGTCTGTTCCGAACAAAATTGCCAAGCCATAAAATATACCTTTGGCGTCTCCCACATCCTCTATCTGGGGTCCCCGTCCAAGCCTTGGCACCACAGCCTTGACTCCTGACTCCCAGGGCCTCTACAGGGCAGTCCTGCAACATTGCCCATGCTTCACGGCTTCTCTTTCCCCAACAAAATTTACCTGCTCAGTGTTGTTTTCTAGGACTCTGCTCTCTGCAATGTGAATAGGACCACTGGTGGGTCTCTTCTGGTCACCGGTTGCATTTTAACCTCGTCCAGAACTTGTTTTAACCAAAGGAGCTCATAGGAGACAGCAGATATCTTTGGGTGGATCCAGCCTAAAATCCCACTCTTTAGTTAATTATACTATCAATAGAGTTGGCGTTTAAGCACTTTGTCTCTTCCCTTATTATCCCTTTAATAACAGAATTGTACCATCTAGTCTCTGGGAAAAAGAAAAAAAAAAAAAAAGCTTTACCAGCTGAGTACTTAAATATATAGAATTCGGTAGAATGCGTCTGTGAGTTCTTTACTTCTGATTCAAGATATCTACTGTAACCCATATAGACTAACCAGCCCATGGTATGCTTCCTGTACCCTCTTCAGCTCATTCCACCAGCTTCTCAAACTTCTTTCCTAACTTTTGGGGCCAAACACTTGCTTATCATGTCCCCATTCTTCAGGGAGCTTCCTCTTCCTGTAGCATCTCTCTCTTCACCCTTCACTACCATGAGATGTCTGGTCTCCTAAAAACCTCCAATTCTCCACCCCGCCCCCGCCCCCACCCCCCATCCTGGGATTCCTTTCTTCTCTCCAATATCCAGAATGGGCTTGTCAGTTATTTCCTTCCTTCTGATTTGAGTTTCTTTCTAGATGGATCTGGATAAAATTTCCACTCTTGAAAACAGAGGAGGAAATGGAAAACCAATCCTATTAGGGTCACATATCTTCAAGACAATCACACTCCTACATTGCCAAGAAAGACTCTTAGTTAGCATAATCGCCCTGTGTTTTTAGACTTAAAAAAAGTCTTTGTCTCCTTTCTCTAGCTGGAGTTGCTTTAATTTGATATGAACATAATTTCAGAAGGGGGATAGATATAGCCCATGCTTCCTAGAAAGAGAGGCTGGGTGGGGGGAAATCTATCCTGCCACAGTTCATTCACTGATTTTGCTAACATCACTGGCCACTGACTCTATGACAAGCACTAGAGGTAAAAAGTAAGTCAAACATAGTTTCCTGCCCTCCTGGAGCTTCTGATCCAGATTCTAGAGTTAGAACAAGCTTTAAAGACTTCTTAATTCAGTGGTTCCCAAATAACCTACCAAAGGTCACTAATATGTGTTAATTGCTGTTTCTTGGAATTCTTGCTGTTTCAAAATTAAGTTTGAAATGCCAGGTTAAATAAAGTGAAGCCACTTTCCTCACTCCAGGCCTTTAATATGCTAACATACACTGTGACTCTCTGATAGTGTGGGTAGAGAAGGAGACGCACTGTAATAATTTGCTTTCCTCAAACTTATTTCAACACAAATCTTTTTTGAAGAGTACCTATTAACATCTACTGTTGACAAAACACATTTCTGTTAATGCTTCTAAGACCCACATCCAAACCCACATGAAGAAGCAAAGGTGGCCCAGAATGAGGAGAGGCCGAGCTGAAACCGGAACTGGGTCTCCGTGTTATTCCCATGATCTTTTGGCCATTCCATACTGTTTATTTCTACTATCTTCTCTCATCCCCTGGCAAAACATATAAAATCAATGCTTCTTCCTTTTTTTACTTCCCTCTTTCTTCTCAGATAATGGTCATGGTACCTGTCTTTTCACATGTTTGCTGGGTTTTTTCCTCTGTTGCTTGTGCTGTTGGATCTTAAGCTCTTAAATGGCAAGGACCAGCTTTTAGACAATAAAATAATGGACATTTTGTGCTCAGTAAATATTTGTAGCCAAAAGATGATAACAGCTTCCTTATGTACCTTTCCCTTCTAGTCTCATATATACCTTCCTCTTGTGGACTCCCTCCCCATCCCAGACCAGAACTACAGAGGCCTCTCATCTACAATAATAACGGCCACCTCAAGAGGGTTATTCTTTGTATATTGCCTTAAAATTTGTATTAACAAGATTTCTAACTGATTTTACCTACTTACACAAGAGACTGCTTAATTATTAATACATATAATTCACATATTAACTATGTGCTGGACTGAACATACAGAATATTCATCTTATCATATGGGACAGATTGTATATGAGAGTATCTGTGAGTGCACAAGTATTTGTACTTTTGTGGGCATGTGTTTAATTACAAATATGCCTATAGCTACCAATTAGGACATATGGACATGGTTTTAGATTTTGGAAATTTGAGGGGGAAAAAAATACTTACTCTCTCAATTTAAAAGATCTCCATGTTCCTAATAAACAAGTAGAGGCTGTTATACTGCCATCTTGTGGCAAGTATGCTAAAGAGCTAATTAAACAAATAGTTACATAATGCCTAAAAGAGGAAAACAGTTTTATTAAAGTGTTATACAGGAAAAATGATATATTTCACCATTTATATAACTAAATGGCTATGGATATGTCATTTGGACCCTAAATCAGGTTTTGCCTTAACAACGACACCAGCAAATGGTCACCACTGAGCACTCACCACACACGTGACCCACTTACTCTGCAGAAGGATTTCCAAACTTGTGATGGATAAAAATGGGAACCACATGTCAGCAGTCTCTGATGCAAGCTCTGGGGTTATATCAGGAGGCATGACCTAAGAAAGTGACTTGAGTTGTTGCATCTCTGGGATCTGCTGGGAGAACAATGCTGACCTGGTCCATGCGGATTTGGTACATTAGGGTCAGCCATCAAACATCCAACCTACATGTGGCCTCATAGGCCTCATATGAGAGCAAAATGCCAAAGAGCTAAGATGCTCTGACAAGGAGGGACAACCAAGGCCATCTCCCCACCTCTTGACAATCAGCCTTCCCACAGGGCAAGGGAGTCACCCAGACCAGGTCAAGAGAATACGTTCACTCATTTTTTCATTAAACCAATAATTATTAAGCATCTAATACATGCCAGGCACTGCTAAATGGAAGAACTATAATGGTGAGAAATGATCTAATGGCAAGAAAGTCTCCACGCTCATGGATTTTACAGAACACTAATTAGACTTGCATAGGAGGAGGATCAATGGAAAATGATAATCTCACATGCACTCTCTCCTCGTGTCTTCCAACCTGGCCCTGAGGAAAACTATGTCAAGTTCCGAGAGAAAAGGCAACAGTGACAAACCAAACAAGCTGGCCAACTAAGAGTTTTAACTCTAAGGAAACTAAGAAACTGAGGGAAGAGAACCTCCATGTTAGAGTCCCATTGAAAGATCTGAGTTACAGGCTGAGCCCACACAAAGGGTGTCTACTGAGTTTGTAGTCTGAGTCTAGCACTGTGTTAGAAAATACAGATAACTTCAAGTCCAGCCCACACCTCCAAATTGCTGAGTTCTCATTGCAGAATGAGACATTTCAAGTCAATTAATGTGAGGGATCACAAAGCCACTTAAAATAAAATCTAAATGAATGGTACTGGCAGTAAAGGACAGAGAAAGATCATGAAGGAGGCAGCAACTCCTTCATGAGGTGGGCCTCAAGGATGAGCACAAATTGGATAAGCGGAAAGGAAGGAATAGAGGTAAAGGAAAATAATTCTAGGAGACAGAAATAGCAGAGAGCAACAGGGATAAGACATGACTTGAAATGTACACTGAAGACCTATGCGAAGGAGTCTGAGACTCCTCGTGCCTGCTGAGAAGTCCACTTTTCTGACTACAATACAGAAATTCATGACTTTTGAAGAACATGTTTTAGCCTATGGTTTCTCTGATTTGCCCTTCTAGCCTTAGTGCCAGAGCTAGCCAGCCAGGTGAGCAGCAAAAGTGTCACCAAATAATGAGGTCTTCAGCCTGGTGCCAGAAGTCAGAGGAAGAAGGCGAAGACATGTTTCTATCAAGCCTCCCAGCTCCTCTCTCATGTCAAGGCTTCTGGTCTTGACCTCAGGGAAGAGCCTGCATTTTTATCTCCAGGAAGCAAGTTCCAGGATATTTGTCATTCAGAAGGGAGATGACAGCTTCTGGGAGAAGTACTTAGAGTAGCAAATGTGGGGCTTCCAGCTCAGTCTGAGGCATGACCAAGTCACAGTAAAGGAGAGAGTGAAGAAGAGATCCACAGGGTTCCCGGGGCCCTTGTGCTACAGAGGAACCTGGAAAATCCACTGATCAGCATCATCCACTTGCCTGACCGGCTGTGGGTATCTCCTGGGGTCCTGCCACCTCACTATCAAGTAACATGCACATTAACTAACTTTCCTGTGTTCTTCCCTCATTAGCTGAATCATATTAGGTTAGGTTGTGTTCCTCTACACTCCGTTATTTAATATCCACATTTTGAGAATTCAGATTTACAAAAGCATCCTTACTCTTAACATAGGGTTGATTACAGCCTTATGGCATAGGACAGAAATCTGCAAACTATGGCCCACGGGCCATATCCTGCCCAGAGCCTACTTTTGTAAATAAGACTATAAATATGACTGAAACACAGCCATAGCATTTGTTTATATATTGTGTATGTGTACTACAATGGCAAAGTTGTGTGGTTGTGACAAGACCATGTGGTGCACAAAGCCTGAAATATTTATAATCTGGGACTTCACAAATGACCCTGCACATAGTAGACACAGTAGACTGAATTCCAGACTTACTGGCTGTAAAGTCTGGTCATCTCTCAACATCTCAGTTTATCACCTCAAAGGTGGGAATGATAAAGACTACTTTGTCTCATATGACACTGCAGGAAGCAGCAAATGAAGGAACACCTGAGTCCTTATTAACCATAAACATACGGTTCCAGCACTCCAGAGCCCTTAATCTTCCCATTGTAACTCTGCAACAGCTCCAAGACACCTTCCTTCCCTCCTCCGCAGACAGAGTGAGCCCAATCTTCCTGCTGGCTGGATTTCTTGCCTTAGTTGGATTCTCATCCTCTCTCCCAACACTGCTACAAAAGGCCTTCCAAATAAGCCTTTGGCTCCTGCTAGTCTCTCCTTTCCTTTGGTATTTTTGTCAACTACAACAAATTCAAAGGAGGGGAACTCAATCATTCGCTCAATGACTCAACGACAATGGGTGACTAAGCTTTGCAAGGGAGAAAGCCAGCTGCAGCTGTCGGAAGACGATGTCTAGGTCCAAGAATGACTAGAAGATATGCACAGATGTTTAAAATGTAACGAGAAGACTATGGAGACAGTGGTCAGAAGTTTATACTTGATTCAATGAATGGTGGGAAGTCCCTGGAGGACTGAGTAATAAAGCTAAAGCAGCAAGTGCAGAGAAAGCCCTCCGATAAGATGGGGAGGCCCCCAACTGGCAGCTCTTCTGCATGGGGCTTCCTCCCAGCCTCCATCTGACACTAGGACCAGGCCTGAAGTTACCTTTCATGGCCTCCCCATCCCTCCCCCTCCGGTTTCCTCAGTGATTAAGAGCCTGGCTCTGGGCCTGACAGTAAGCTGTAGCCTCCAACTCAAAGGAAGCTCAGCAAGAACGACCTTGGTAAACCCACTCTGCAGAGCACCGTGGATGTCAGTGAGCATCTCTCAGAGATTTATGGCCCTGAACCTAGTCTTGTTACTTAGCAATTCCACGAATTTTCCATTGAGCAATAGGAGCAGGATAACAGGAGAGCCGCCCAAGGTTAGCAGCCTTCTGAAGTCCACCCAGTTCTACACAACTTCTTCCTAATGGTATACAGAGGAGATTTATTGGGATGTTTTTGCAGGCCAGGAAATTGCTACATGCTTTTGTCATTGACAAAGGACCAAACGTCACTGCCCAGTTTCTGTTGGACTTTCTCCACCTCGTTAGCTCTTGAACTGGAAATGATGAAAACAGGCTGATTCCTTGTTCAGTTATCAGGTGGGAAGGCAACCCAAACAGTATTCTAATTTCATTGTTTTCACTTCAGGGATTATTGATGGCAACTTTAGGGTACAGCTTATATTTGGATTTCCACTTGGCTTCCTGTTCTTGTGGGATTCATTTGAATAGCTACTTGGTTGGGCAGTCAACATTTCTCTTATTATGTTGGTCCTCAACTAGAGAGGAAAAAGTACAATGTCAGAAGTGATTTTATTTCCACCATCTTTGCAGATGTGTCAAAACCAGTGATCAAAACTAGTTTTTCTTTATAGAAGGGAAAGCTGTTGATACGGCCCCAATGATAATTTCCATAGGGTAATCTGTCATCTACTCTTCCTGACAGTCAGGGAATTTCCAAGCCAGGCATATTTGTTCTTACACTCTCTATGCCTGCCCTGGCGTAAAAGTAGTCCAAATGGTAAATGTGCCGTAGCACAGTAAGCATGATATTGGTAATAATTGAACTTCATGCCGACAACAACATTCATACTTGCCACATTCCCTCCACGAGACCAGTTAGGAACAGGGACATGGGGCGAAACAAGGAGGGGGTATAGTTAAAGATGACTTTCTGAGCTGGGAGATTAGAACAAGAGTAGGCCTGCTAGTGGAAGACGGAGACATTGAAAAGTTGTACCATTGGTAGTGATTTCTGGGTTTTTCAGTTTTCTAGCCATCTCTCTTACATGCCATCTGAAAAATATGAACACTTTACTATAATTGAATTACATATGGCACTTTAGCACTCATTGAAGCCAACGGCATAAGGACAAAAGGAAGTGCTCCCAAATTTGAGAAAGTGCTCTGTGTCACAGCAGAGAGGAATTCAGACTGCAGATGCCTAGGTTCCAGCAGCTGCTCTGAGTCACTTACCTTTAAATCATATTTTCCATCTGTTCAAAAAAAAAATTATGAGTAGCAACTTAGTATGTTACCTTGTTTTAGGAATTAGAAAGGATACAGCTTTGGGAAGGCTTTTGGAAGCTCTACAGCGTAAAGTTACCCCTCATCTCTCCCCATCCCACAGGAAGTCAAATAGAAAGTAATACTAGAATTTTTATATAGAATGGTGAAAGAACTTCCTCTCTGACAGCTATCAGTTAGCAGTGAAGCCAAATTATCCACACTGGCCACAGACATGGTCTTCTGTGTCCTTCCCACTACCTCAGTTTCTACTTTCCCCACCCCCCACATACACACATTCTCTGTGGCTGAGGGCTGTCCGTGAAGCTCCACTCCCTTCCTTTTTCCCTAGTCGCAGTTACAGGAACTATTGCAAGACTAACTCTCTCGTATTATATTTCATTCAATAAAGAAGCAACTCAAGGGTTTGGGCTTCTGGAACAAGAAAAAAGATCTTCTACAAAATATTAAGTTCCTTGGAAAGAATCTTTTAAGACAATCTGTGTCGGTGAAAAGTGTCACATCAGCAGCCACAAAGTCTGAGTTTATGTTTGTTCAACTAGAAGGTGAAGATTCATAATACTGTACAAATATCCCACCAACCTACAAGACTAGGTAGATTCTGTGTAACAAGATGACTCCTTACTCATTCTCATGTTGCAATCTCCACAACGTTCCTAGCACTTTCACATGAATTCACGTGAATTTAACTATTCCTGTGACTACCTAAAAAACAGTGATAATGATGGATGTATAAACACACCACTTAACCCGCTTTAGCCAAGAGTGTTTACATCTTTTTTTGTATTAATTAAGACTTTATTTTTTATCAGTTTTAGGCATACAGAAAAACTGAGTTGTTTAAGTCCTTTTTAAGGCAGTTTTTCTTCTTAAAAGCTAAAATGTGTTTTGCTGTGATGAAAGAAATTTCTTTTCCAGAGTGCGAGACAATGTGTAAGAGGACAAACATGGAGCCTAGAATCCTATATTAATTCTACCCTTATCAGCTCTGTAATCTTTGGTACGTGAATTCCTTATCCCATCTGACCCTTAGTTTTCTCATCTCCAAAATTAGAGTAACATTCAACAACCTGATGCAAAGGGCTATGAGGATTAAATGAAATAACAATGATAAGTACCTAGCACAGGGCAGAGCACAAAGTAGGTGCTCAAAAAATGTTTCATTTCAATTCACATTGTATTTAGAGGTTGAGAAGTTACTGTACCAAGGTATATCCCACATAAATCACACCTAGGATCCTGATCTTTTGAGTGAGTTTACTCTGCCTGAGGTCTCTTGCATTAGACTAAAAAGGAAGAAAAGTTTCTTGTGATCTGTACAGAAGCAGGGAATTGGAAACATTTGGTTTTCCACCACGCTTGTTAACTGAGCTTTTCATCAGCTTTGAAGAGACAGGATTAGAGGGAAAGCCCAGAGAAACAGCCCCTGGACCAGCGCAGGACTGTGCCTGGCAGAGGAGAATGGTGAAGGGAACAGCAGAGCACTAGATGGAGCTCAGCTGAGTATAGCAAGTGCCCAAGGAGATCACTAGAGGCCCAAAGCCACCATTCCTAGATGGCACCAATGCAATCTGGTAAAATACCAGACAGCCCTGGAGACTACCAGGAATACCTAGGGGAGTATGGTAGGGTACTCTAAGATTCAAGTGCAGACAGTGATGGTCAGAAAAATCCAGGTGGAAATGTTATGGAAGTTCATCTGTATTCATAGGCGATGGAGCCTGAGGACATTCAGACTGTGTCCTCAGCCATGTTGTGGAGCTCATTCTGACAGCTTTTTTCTCCCCTTGATGGAGGAAAAGGAACAAGAACTTTGGAGGCTTATATATGAGTGTACAGGAAGGGAGGATGATGAGCTAAGAACACAGAAAACGGAAAGAACAAAGATATATTTGCCGACCAAGAGAGCATTCGCAAATATTTCTCCCACCATCCCAAACAGATAGATTTCAAGGCCAGGAAAATAAAAGCACCTGTTGGATATCAACTGATTAAAGCTCCAGGGAAAACCAGCAAATGTCTTCATTTCCTCATTCAAGGACTCTTTTTTACAATCAAACACAAAAGGAGAAAGTTTTAAGTAGGTGTGTGAGTCATAAGATATATGAAATGTTTGACAGGTTGCTTAGTTCTACAAAGAGAAACTTCAAAATAATTTATAATGCAACTTTTTTTTTCAGATATTCACTTTGGAGGAGTCTTGAAATTCTATAAACAGTAATGTAAGGACTATAATTTTTTAAATGTTAAGAAGCAAAGGCTTCCCCATATAGCAATTATACAATTATGTATATGTGACTTCAAACTTAAAAGGCAATGATTTCACTTCAGAGGTCAACTCTTTTAGGACCCTCCAGTCTCCTTCCCTGTGGATAATACTTTTGTTGAACCAGTGCAATTTTAAGAGTGATAGAAGTCTTCCTGCTTAGACAGCAATCCACAGTTAACCTCCTTTTAGTTCCTTCCTGAGAAAGCAGGTCCTAACATATCCTTTAAAGATGGTACCACCGGTATCCTAGAACTTCTCCCTAGTTATCACACTTCATTAGATTAAAAAAAAAGCTGTGTGTATACACTTTCTCACTGGACTAAAAGAAACATATAAACCAATAAACCAAAAGAAAGTAAAAGTGTGGTTATAAAGTTCCTTAAGAAAAATTCAATAGTCCTTGGAATTGACCATTTTCCATGTTCCCTGATTATATCAAGCCTTAAAGCCAGCCACATTAATAACTTTTTTAACCTCTTTGAAGTGGTTTAATTCAAAGGTTTGCACCAAGTGACAAAAAGGAATTAACAAACATCTCTTAAGAGAAAAAAAAAAAGAAACCATATTTTTAAATATGAATTTTCATTTGTATCTCTCCCTGTTAATAGACTTTTTTGTTTTTAAAGATTTATCTATTCATTTATTTGAGTGAGAAAGACAGTGTGGGGGGGTAGAGGGAGAGGGAAGAGAGAAGCAGACTCCACACTGAGGGGGAGGGCTCCCCAAATTGAATATCTGAAAAAAAAATGGGGGGCTCCACGTGGGACTCCATCTCCCGACCCATGAGATCAAGACCCACGAGATGACCTGAGTGGAAATCAAGAGTCAGATATCCAACTGACTGAGCCTCCCAGATGTCCCTCTATAAATAGACTTCAACTAGTAGACTTCAACTAGATTCAAGGCTAAGAATGATTTGGCAAGATCAATGCATGAGTGTGAGCAGCTCCCTCGAACTCCAAAGTAGTTTTATCAACTTTAAGCTTAGAATTGAATCTCCAAAAATTGTTAGATAGTGCATGTTTCATATTGAGCTTTTCACCATTTACACGTGAAGAAAAAAATCCTTGTAATTCTCCTGTATAGACTGAGTGGCAAAGTATTATTTGATTTCAGTAAATTCATGAAAAGGGCAAAATTAAAGCTAAAAAATACAGACTAAGAAGTTGAAATATTTGATAATACTCCAAATTAACTAAAGGCAAGTTAACATTTAAGTTTAGATTTCTTCCTACCTACACCTGTTGAAGTAGCCCTCTGAAGCAAAGAAGGGGGGGATATATTGTACTCTGCTAAGCTATATTCCTTTTGAGTGGGTTTTGGAGAGAATTGGGAAAATTCCATTTCACTGAATCATAGAGATAACAAATTTGCTATAAGTTTCAAAAGTTAATCAAAATTCTGCAAAAAATTATTTAGCTTAATAAAATCTTTTAAAGCATGCAATATGAATCCTTGCAAGAGGACCTGGGGAGATGGAGAGGAGAAGTGAGCTGGGGGAAATTGGAGGGGGAGACAAAGCATGAGAGACTGTGGACTCTGAGAAACAAACTGTGGGTTTTGGAGGGGAGGGGCGTCAGGGGATGGGTGAACCTGGTGGTGGGTATTATGGAGGGCACGTATTGTAGGGAGCACTAGATGTGGTGCATAAACAATGAATTCTGGAACACTGAAAAGAAATAAAAAATAAAATAAAAAGAATATTATCACAAAATATATTTTAAACTGAAATAATAATCAGTAAAAGATGATGGGATGGAAATTATTTTTCTATGATATTATCCTGTCAGGTGATCAACTGATACTCTGCAAGCAAAAAGAAGGCACGCCCATACAGAAATCTGCTATATTTCTATATACTAATAACAAAGTAGCAAAAAGGGAAATTAGGAAAATCCCATTTACAACAGCACCAAATATATTAGGGTACCTAGGGATAAATTTAACCAAGGAGGTGAAAGGCCTATATTGCAAAACTATAAGACATCAATAAAAGAAACTGAAGATGACACAAACAATAGAAATACATTCCATGGGCATGGATTGGTGGAATTAATATTATTAAAATGTCCATACTACTCAAAGCAATCTATAGATTCACTGTAATCCCTACCAAAATATCAATAGCATTTTTCATAGAACTAGAACAAATAATCCTAAAATTTGTATGGAACTACAAAAAATCCCAATAGCCAAAGCAATCTTGAGAAAGAAGAACAAAGCTGGAAGTATCAGAATCCCAGATCTCAAAATATACTATAAAGCTATAGTAATCAATACAATATGGTACTGGCACCAAAAAAAAAAAAAAGACACATAAATCAATGGAATAGGATAGAGAGTCCAGAAATAAACCCACATCTACATGGTCAATTAACCTACAATAAAAGAGACAAGAATATACAATGGGAAAAGGATAGTCACTTCAACAAGTGGTGTTGGAAAAATGGACAGCTACATGCAAAAGAATGAAACTGGACTGCTTTCTTACATTATATATAAAAATAAACTCGAAATAGATTAAAGACCTAAATGTGAGACCTGTAACCATAAAACTCATTAAAGAAAACATAAGCAGTGTTCTCTTGAATATCAGTGTTAGCACCATATTTACAGATATGTCTCTCAGGCAAGGGAAACAAAAACAAAATTAAACTTCTGGGACAACACCAAAATAAAAAGCTTTTGCACGGCAAAGGAATCCATCAACAAAATGAAAAGGCAACCTATGAATGGGAGAAGATGTTAGGAAATGATACATACGATAAGGAGTTAATACCCAAAGAACATAAAGGACTTATAAAATTCAATGCTTAAAAAGCAAATAATCCAATTAAAATGGGCAGAGAACCTGAATAAAATTTTTTCCAAAGAAGACATACAGATCACCAGTAGATACATGAAAAGATGCTTAACATCAGTAATCATCAGGGAAATGCAAATCAAAACCATAATGACATACCACCTCACACCAGTTAAAATGGCTAGCATCAAAAAGACAAGAAACAACAAGTGTTGGTGAGGGTATGGAGAAAAGACAACCCTTGTACACTGTTGGTGAGAATGTAAATTGGTGCCAAAAAAACAGGGTGGAGGTTCCTCTAAAATTAAAAATAGAAATATTATATGATCCAGTAATTCCACTGCTGGGTATTTACCCAAAGAAAATGAAATCACTATTTGAAAAGATATATGTACCCCTACACTTACTGCAACATTGGTTTTAATAGCCAAGATATTATCTTGCCATCTGCAACAACATGGATGGACCTAGAGGCACTATGCTAAGTGAAATTAGTCACACAGAAAAAGACAAATATGTGATCTCATTTATATGTGTAGTCTAAAAAGCAAGCAAACAGAAAAACATAAACAGACTCATCAATACAAGAGCTCAAACTGGTAGTTACCAGAGGAGATGGGGATGGGAGAATGGGCAAAATAAGTGAAGGGGAGTAAGATGGACAAACTTCTAGTTACAAAATATGTAAGTCATACACATGAAAAGTAGAGCATAGGGAATAGAGTCAATAATATTTTAATAATGTTGTATGGTGATAGAAGTGTAGATGGTAACTCACATTGTGCTGAGTGCTGAGTAATTACAGAATTGTTGAATCATTAAAAAATGTTGTACACCAGAAACCAACACTGTACGTCAACTATACCTCAATAACAAATACAATTTTTTTAAAAATTTTTATTAACATATTCTGTATTATTTGTCCCAGGACTATAGGCCCATGAATCATCAGGCTTAAACATTTCACAGCACTCACCATAGCACATACCCTCCCCAGTGTCCATAACCCAGCCACCCTATCCCTCCCTCCCCTCCCGGCAGCAACCCTCAGTTTGTTTGATGAGATTAAGAGTCTCTTATGGTTTGTCTCCCTCCTGATCTCATCTTGTTTCATTTTTTCCTTCCTCCCTTCCTTCCTTCCTTCCTTTCCTTTCCCTTCCCTTCCCTTCTTTCCTTCTTTCCTTCCTTCCTTTTCCTTTCCTTTCCTTTCTTTCCTTCCTTCCCTACCCCCCACAACCCCCACCAAATCCCTCTTATCAGAGAGATCTTATGATAATTGTCTTTCTCTGATTGACTTATTTCATTCAGCATAATACTCTCTAGTTCCACCCATGTCGTTACAAATGGCAAGATTTCATTTCTTTTGATGGCTGCATAGTACTCCACTGACAAATACGAAATTTTTAAAAAGAAGGCACACTCAAGAATAGGTCCATCCTCTTGAGCTCCTGGGAAACAGCTGAGTAATTGCTATCTCTGACATGTGGTCATCAGTAGCTGCCACCCACTCCTTGTGTTTGACCCACCATAAAGGCATGCCAGCTCATTTATCTGAGACTATTATGTATGTGGGTAAAATACTACCAACACTTAACATTCTCACCAAGTGACAGCCCTTCTGCCATCCCTCTATGGTCCCCCTCAAGTGTCCCTCCTTCCTTCTAAATCAAATCCCTCCACCCTACATCAGATCCCATGAATTCCCACCTACCTTCTTGAGAATCTCATGTTTTCTGTCACTCTCTCTTCTCTTCAATGGTATCTTCTTTTTATCAACAGTTAATCATACTTGAGTCTTTTCCACCTTACAAAACCCCTTCATTCAGCTGCTACCCTATCTTCTGCTCCCTGTCACAGCCAAACTTGGAGATGTAGTGCTCACTTTATCAATTTCTTTACCTTCCTCTTCCAACATCCCCATCACCAATCCATTGAACCTGCTTTTACCAAGGTCTTCAATATTTCCCACACCATTTAATCTGATAGACCCTATAATGTCCTTGTGTGACTTCTTGGCATTTTCTGGGTACTGTTTACCCCCATTCTTCTCAGGTTCTTCCCTGGGCTTCCTGACACCACTATCTGCTGAGATTCCTCCTACCTTCTGCCATCTCAGTCACAGACTCCTTCTTTTCTCCTAAATCCAAGGCAGCAGCCCAGAACTGCTGTGCCTTACATTTGGCATACTCTCCTGAATGGTCTCATCAGTCCCCATGGCTCCCATTATCACTCATGACCCACACAGATGCATGTATTCATCCCAATAACCCACTGGATGGCCCAAGTCCTCAAACTCAACATGTCTGTCCAAAGCTTAACTTGGTCAAAGTGATATTTCTACATTACATATAAGATATCAGCTTTCTGCACAAAACCTTTCAATGTCTACCCACCCTGCTCTATGTAAAAATGGCCTACAAAGCCCTACATAATTTGTCTCCATTTTTTCACTTCTGTGACCATCTCCTACTACTTTCTCCCTTACTCAGACCATTCTGTCTGTATTGGCCAGACAAGCTCCAACCACAGAGTCTGTGCACTTGCTTTTCTTCTATTCTTCCTCCAGATATAAGAACTTGCTTTCTTACATCCTTGAAGACTTTAACCGACCATCACCACTCTGTAAGGCTTTCCCTGAAAATCCTATATAAAACTGTAGCCCACCCCTTGACCTAGCACTTCTTACCCACTTTTCCTGATTTTTCCCACCATGTAACACTTATAAATATCTTACATACTATATATTTTGTTCATTTATTGTCTATTTCCCTGCACTCAGTTATAGGCTACACCACAGCAAGAATTTTGGCCTGTTTTGCTCATTGTTATATTCCTAATACTAGAACAGAGCCTGGTACATAAGATACAGTTAATATGTAACTGTGGAATAAATAAATGAATGTGTCACTAATGCTTCACTCCCTAAACCTGCTATTTATCATTTCAGTAAACAGCACTCCCATCTACTCAGCTGCCTAAGACAGAAACCCAGCGCTAGGGTGAACTCAACTCACTTGCTCTTACTCTACATTAAACCATCACTCAGCCCTCCAGCTATCTCCTAAAAATCTCCTTCCTCTCCTACCTCCTGTCACGTAGTTATTTCCTATTCATTTTTTCAGGTTCCAGCCTAAACATCATTTTTACAGACTATGTCTGTTATGTTTCCTTTAAATACACAACCAGGCCTAATACATGTCTGGTCCGTACTAAGTATTCTTCCAATATTTGTTGAATGAATAAATGGCATTTCTGAGAAATGCCAGATTAGGCTCTCCCACTCTCTGTTGTTATGGCACCCTGTAAATTTCATATAACACTCATCTCACTTTATGATAATTACTTTAATGTCCTTCTTCTCCATTAGACTTTAAGTTCCCTAAAAACAGAAATCTGCATGAAGGTGGGAACAAGCAAGGGAAGGTCCTAAAACACAGAGAGGATTAGCCTGACTATGGAATAATCATGCTGGAAATACAGGGAATTCAGTCGAATAAGGGGGAGCAGGAGCTTTATTGCAGAGGGATGGATCCAAAGAAAGGGACTTCATCAGTAGATAACAAAGAGAGAAGGAAATATTTATTCATTTTTTTTAACTTATGGATTTCAATGACTTCTAATTCCAAGCTTGTATTCTCTTAGATATCAGACTGCAGCCTAATTGGTCTAACATTACCTTTTATTCCTTTACATAGAGATTAATTACTAATTTAGAAAAACTCTACCTATATCTGTGTAGACAGACATTGATATATGTGCATACACATACAAACATCCATTTTATAAATGAAGAAATTGACACAACAGCATTTTTTATTTACCTCAAGATCACAAAATTCGTAAGTGGCGGAGTGATAATTTGAACTGAGGTCTGTATGACTTCAAAATCCATGCAGTTTTACAAATTCAAAATATCTCCATAGTAACTTCCTATTACCATATAACTTCCCATTTCCTGTAGGAAATTCATGTTTATAGGCTATTGATGTAAATTCAGAGTGAAACTATTTGTATAAAGAATTATGATAAAATTAACATAAATTAAGACTATTTTAGCCCAATATTAAGAACTTAGGGCAGTTCTTGGATGCATTTAATATTAATCTGCTTTGAGGTGATGAAAGAAATGTCTACCATGAAGGTTATCAAATTTTCTCTGACCTTTTGCTAGATATAAATGATAGAGCCATCATCCTAAGCTTAAACTTAACCTATTATTCTCACCAACAATGATCCCCACTCAAGCCTAGTCAGCTTTATTTTACTCTGAATTTATTTCTACAGCTTAAACTGAAGAGTAATATCCTGTTTCTTCTCTTTATTGTGCCCCATGGCACCCTTTGGTTCTTGTTGAGTAAGTGAATTATTTAGGATGAGGAGAAAACAGACACAAACCCTTCTACCCACCTCCAATTCCAGCACAATTGAATATTGTCAACAAATCATAGCCTTGAATCTGAATTCTTTTTTTTTTAAGATTTTATTTATTTATTTGACAGACAGATATCACAAGTAGGCAGAGAGGCAGGCAGAGAGAGAGGAAGGGAAGCAAGCTCCTCGCTCAGCAGAGAGCCCGATGCGGGGCTCGATCCCAGGACCCTGAGATCATGACCTGGGCCAAAGGCAGAGGCTTTAACTCACTGAGCCACCCAGGCGCCCCTCAAATCTGAATTCTTATATCATTTGGTAATTAACTATAAATGTATCATTTGGTTTGAGTCAACCCTTCAATTGATAAGAGTAAGTAACTAGGAAGCACTTATAATCATATAAGACTGAGATCATCAACACCTAGGACTTATCCCAATCAATGTGGAATGGATTTCTACAAAGTTTCAAAATCCTGGAACTACATCACTGTAATGACAAGACAGTGCTGCAGTCATGCATAACAGAAACTGTCATGCCTGAGTAAGCTATTTGATTGTCTAAGGCAAAAGCCCAATAAGTTATTATTTATAAGCCTTTTCATCATAGTTGTTTTTCAACTTTTAAAATTAAATTACATTATTATAGCTTTGAAGGTACATATATATTGCCATTAGTGTCTACTATGGTCCTCATTTCATTAGAAAGCAATAGTCAGGGCACCTGCATGGCTCAGTTGGTTAAACGACTGCCTTCGGTTCAGGTCATGATCCTGGAGTCCTGTGATCGAGTCCCACATTGGGATCTCTGCTCAGCAGGAAGTCTGCTTCTCCCTCTGATCCTCCCCTTCTTGTGCTCTTTCTCTCTCTCATTCTCTCTCTCTCTCTCAAATAAGTAAATAAAATCCTAAAAAAAAAAAAAAAAGGAAAGCAATAGTCAACACTTGGTTCTAACCTATTTAACTGCCTGATCTCCTTGATTGTCCCATTAGGGACTTTAAGTCCATTACAAATAGCATTTAAGCTATCACTGCCTTTGGCTTAAGGAGGAAAAAATAAGACATATGATTAATTGTTTTAATAGACTCAACAGGGAGTTTTGATGTTCTAACAGATTCAAATTAAGACAGTAACCACCAGCCCAATTTTAAAAAGGCATTAGAATATAAACAGAAGAATATGGGTAATTATCTCTGTACCTAGGCTTCTCTCAGCCTCTTGCCCTTTCTCTTCACTGGCTCCCTCCTCCTTACCCATACAGATTCAGGTTAAAGGGCCCTTTCTCCTGAATTAGGCCCCCTTATTATATGCTCCCTCTACTTTCCCTAATGCTCATCATGCTTTGTTGTCATTAAATGCTTCTAATGTATGATTTTGTTGCTGGGTTATAAAATCCTTGAGGACAGGGTTCATGCCTGTCTTGTTTTCCACATTTTACCTAACACCCAGCATAGTGCCTGACCTGCCTGCGGTGTGCAATACATGTTTGCTGAATTGAAATGAAGTTGAAGTTAATTCCATTACTACCAATGATGTGTAGCTTGGACCTTAGGGAAGCCCATTAGTTTCACTTAATGTTACCCATAGGAGCATGTCTATGGGTGAAGAATCACATACAAAGATTTTCTGAACAGCATTATAACAGAGAAAAATAAGAAAATGGATAAGTAAATTATTACAGTCATACAAGTAGATACTTCAAAGTCTAGCTAAGTTTGTATTTCTGAAGTGGTTTTGAATGACATGGGGAAATTCTCATTATGGTATGTATAATAATAATAAAATTAATGTTTATAGAGTGTTATAAGTCAGCCATTCTCCCAATAGCTTAAATGTATTAATTAATTTAATCCTCACAATTCTACAAGATCCCCATGTGATTCATATATACATGAAAATCTGAGAAGCACTGACCATTCCCATCCATTTTATAGAGGAGAAAAGCTGAGGCCGAAAGAGTCGAAGTCCTTTTCCCAAAATCCCATAGCTAAAAAGTGATACAGGGCAAGAAGAGAAGAATTGGATTCAAACCCAAGATGTTCAAAATTTAGACTAGTGTTCTTTCTGTCACACCGTGTCATAAAGCTTTGAATTTGATGGATCTTTCTTTGGCTCCCCTTTCTCCCACCTTCAAATGGTTTTCACCCCATACAGAACTTAAAGCGTGGTGATGCACAAATGCTGTGTCATTCCCTGAGGAAATTTAGTGTTGGCAGAATGAGGCTTAGAAATTAAGTGCCTGAAAGCCAGTAACTGGCCCCAGAGATCCCCACAGACTGCTGTCCGGCCCAAGATTCCATGACATCTGCACCACAGCCGTGAATAGAAACCAGAGTGCCGGTACCCAATGCAGTGAGAATTTATTTTGTAGTTATCAAAGCAAACCAAAGGTTATCAGCATGTGGGACATTTAAAGATTAAGTACAGCTGATCGTACTCAACTCTTATGCAGGTAGCTTAACTTCAGTGGGTCTGGTCTCTCTCTGAAGGGAAAATGGAGGTGTTTATGATCCTGTATCATAATGGGTTCCAGGTGACCCAGGCCAGGCGGCTGAGTCAGACCCTCTCTTCTTTGATTTACATGGCAGGATCCAGGCCATCCCTCAATTGAAAAGATATAGTAATGAGCAAATGCAGAAAAAGAAAAAAAGAAGAAGAAAAAAAGAGCTGAGGGAAAACCTGGAGTGCTTTTCCAAGTCCAAAGTGAGCTATGGCTGCTCTCTCTGCCTCAGAAGGTACGATCATAAATTACTAGCTAATGTTTAGCACTGGCGCTCTGGCTCATGATATATTATACAAGACAAGATGCCTCCAAGCAGAAAACACTGTAATTGGGGAGCAATAACATCTGTGTCAGTCATGGGACTGCAGCTAAAGTGAACTGAGAAGTTACAGGCTGGGCTGCACATGCAAAGTAATAATATGCACATTTCTTAGCTAAAAAGATATGTCATCAAGATATAAGTCTCTTTAAATTCTTCAGTGTCATGATAGCCTTAAGAGTATCAGTAGGACCCCCACTTTTCTGTTTTAATATTAGCACTATGTTAGCCAATATCTCAAGGGAATTACAGTTTGGAAAGCAAAGAAGCATAGTGAAATCAGAGTTTGGGCTTGATTGGGGCAGAGGGTGGGGAGCATGGATTGTAGGTTGTTGCAATGCTTTGCCATACCGAGTGGTCACCTAATCTCTCTGAGCTTCCTAATTGTGGCATGGATTCATGCCATGAATTCATGGATGATAGAGCTGAGTCTCAAAGCCAGATCATCGGGCTTTAAATCCTGTCATCTTCGTAGTGGATCTCTGTTATAATGTTGATATTTAAGTAATTTTAACACAGTGAGTAGATGTTTAGTTATTCTGGGACTGACCTGTGTATGAGGGATTTTTGTTCCTTGATAGATCAAAATAAAAGAGAATAAGAAATTGTAACCTTTCATTTTAAAAATTTGCCAGCAGCATGACAAGAGCTAGAAAGCCAAATCACCCAGAAGTATTCAGGAAGGACTGCAAGTTGGGGATAGTCTAGAGAGACCTAAATTGAATTAAAATGTCTGCCTACATGGCCAACCACTGAGGACACTTTTCAACTCGGATAATTGACAATTCTTCACTATCTAGGCCTCCTGGGCCCAAAGTCTACCTGTGATTTCAAATGTGTTCTTTCTTCACATGGTCCTGGCCAACCAACTCCTTACTACCATGGTGTGTCTCTTCGGCCCTTACTCAAACCAGCAGAGTGCTCTTAACTGAATCTTCCTACACACAGGCAAGGCTAAATGAGCAATATACAAAAAAAGTCCTCATCACTCTACTATGGATCTTAAACCGTTAAGAGGCTTCATCTCACTTTTATTCCAACTTGCATGCTCAACTACCTAGGCAAGTACCTGGGTTTCTCTAGCTAGTCTTCTTAGAGCAACCTTTCAGGTGGGCTGTCTACTTAGCTGTACCACCAGACATTGACTTTAACACCCACCAGCCCCACCCTCTTCCTGCCAGACCCAGTTTACATGTTTCTATTGCTGGGCCCTCACTCATCAAGGAGTGCTACTGGGCTACCCTTATGCCATTACAGCTGCCTCGTCCTAGCCAATGTAAGGTCTAATCCAACATCAAGCCTGCCATGTGGATTTCTCACTGCCAAACTACTACATCAGCTCTGGATCTACTGCTAGAATTTTTAACAAGATGATTGTACGCATAGCTTTCCAAGGATTCAAATATACCGTTTTATAAGCTTATTTGTTTACTTGTTTGCTAACTAGTATTATCTTTGACCATGTTGAATATCTTCCTCTTGTGGTACAAAAATCTCCTTTAATTTTTAATAAATGAATTCTTAACATTAAAAAATAAGAGAATGTGAAGTATGGTATATTGAAAAGTCCAATTTTTGTTTTTTGTTGGATTGAAGCCTGTTGGCCTATTTTAAACTATTCTAAGGTTGTTTTCATTTTACATTTATGTCTCAGGAGAGGCTGTGAAGATGAAACTATATAGAATGGATTGATACTTAGCACAGAGCCCAAAACCATTTGTCCTCTTCACTCAGAAAGCTAGAGACATTCCTAACAATCCTTAATGTGTTGTGTTTATATATATTCCTATATTCCTGTCTTACAGGAATCCTATCTTACAAAAAGGATCTATACAAAAAGGATCTGAAGCAGTCTTCTGGAAAGATGGACAATGTCCTCAGGCTCTTTTTCTGGAACATCCAGCACTGCTAGCTGGTAGAAAGAAGTGGAGAGGTTGAAGGGAAGATGCTGAGATGTTCCCAGTTAAGAAAATATTTAAAATGCTGTGAGATTCTGGGGCACCTTGGTGGCTCAATGGGTCAAGCCTCTGCCTTCGGCTCAGGTCATGATCTCAGGGTCTTGGGATCGAGTCCCTCATTGGGCTCTCTGCTCAGCGGGGAGTCTGCTTCCCCCTCACTCTCTCTGCCTGCCTCTCTGCCTACTTGTGATCTCTGCCTGTCAAATAAATAAATAAAATCTTTAAAAAAAATGCTGTGAGATTCTGATACCTACCTGGAAGAACACTGGAATACATTTCCACCGGGGGCAGATTCTTCTGGTTGTCTATCCAATATGCAATTTCTTCTTCTTCCTTATTAATAGAACATCTGTTTTCTTGTATGCATCCATTCATTTTCCCTTACACCTGAGGGTGATCAAGAGATATAAGTCGAAGTTTATGAAAGAGGCTTACTCAACTGGGAAGAACAACCCTAAAACCTTCAGCCTCTCCTTTTCTTCCCTCTTTCTATCTAGAATACGTCAGTTTGCCAGATTTCACAAATAAAAATACAGAATATCTAGTTAAATTTAAATTTCAGATAAACAATGAATAAACTTTTGATATAAGTATACCTTGTGCAGTTTGGGACATACTTAAAAAATAATGTTTACCTAAAATTCAAATTAACTGGGCATCTTGCATTTTATCTATTTTATCATGTCACCAAGAATATGTACATGAAGACCGAAGTAGCCATCATGGACCATATAGAGAACTTATGGCCAGAAGTCATACACCAAGGATGATAGAGAGGAAATATGTAAGATCCCAGCCACAGAAGACCAAGAAGTTCCATACTGACCCCAGGCTACCTTCCTCCAAACTTTTTCTACAGGAGATAATTAAAGCTTTACCTTTTTTGAGCCACAGTTATGTGGAATTTATTACCTGTAGCCAAACTCAGTCCTAACTGGTAAACCACTGTTTCCACATTTCTTTTCCTCACCATCCACTTTCATGCTTCTTTTTCTTCTCCTATTGTCCATCATATGTATTTTAGGTTGATTTTATTCATTTACAAGGATGAATGGGGACAGTAAATTCCACATTATAAGTTATGCCCTTTCTACATCCTCAGAAATAGCTTCCACTAAGAGGAAAAATATAGAAGTGTGACCTGAGGTCCTTTAGAAAAACAGTGCCCATGGGACACCCAAAAGACCACCAAGCAATGAAGAGACTTCCTTCAAAGGGCCACCATGAACATTTTATCTGGAGAGGTTTGTTTTGGGGAATGGGTGAAATTAGGCAGAGATAGGAAGTACCAACAAAATTCTAAAGAGAAGGGGATACATTAGAAAATACCCAACCCTATTTTTTTTTTTTTAAAGAAAAAGAGAGAGCACGTGTAAGCAGGGAGGGTGGGTGGCAGCAGAGGGAGCGGGAGAGAGAGAATCTTGAGCAGGCTCCACATCCAGCGCAGAGCCCGACACAGGGTTCAATCTCATCACCCTGAGACCATGACCTAAACTGAGATCAAGAGTTGGATGCTTAACTGACCGAGCCACCAGGCGCTCCTATCCAAGTTTATTTTTATTTCTGATTCTACAGCACTGTGCATTGTATTAATAATTATAGCTAACATTTACTGAACACTTACCATTTATCAGAACTATACTAAGCATTTCATATATTTCTACATACATACACATTGTTTAACGCTCATGTTAACCCTATGAGGTTGATACTATTAATTTTATTTTGCATGTAAGGAAACCAAGGGTCTCAAAGGAAAAAGAACTTCTTCCAAATCAAAAGCGTGCAAAATGTGCAGCAAGAGCTTGAGTCCAGGTCTTCCTGGCTCCAAAGCCCAAGTTCTATGCCTGTAATCACAATACTGTACTATTTCCATTTTATCTGATGATAAAATGACAAAGACATTTCAGAACTCAGTTCATTTTTTTCATACACACACACACACAGCACATATATACATACATATGTAGCTAACTCTTGAACCGAGGAGAAAAAAGCATACAACTTCACAGGCAAGAGAACCAAGCACATGTTAAATGAATTAAGTCCCACTTTCCAACATCTTTCCTTCAAGCCCTGCAGATGATGCTCTGCTGGGATCCAGCTCCCTTCTAAAAAAACACAATACAGACAGTCCTAATTTTATAATGGTTCAACTTACAATTTTTCGACCCTATCATAGTATGAAAGCAATACGCATTCAGTAAAAACCATACTTCAAATTCTGAATTTTGATCTTTTCCCAGTCTAGTGATAAGCTCTATGATACTCCCTCATGATGTGGGGCAGGGGCAGTGAGCCACAGCTCCCAGCCAGCCGCACAATCGAGAGGGTCAACAACCAGTACACTCACAACCATTCTGTACCAATACAGCCACGGTGTTTTCCACTTTTATTATTTTTTTTAAAGATTTTATTTATTTATTTATTTGACAGAGAGAGATCACAAATAGGCAGAGAGGCAAGCAGAGAGAGAGGGAGAGAGAGGAGGAAGCAGGCTCCCTGCTAAGCAGAGAGCCCGATGCGGGACTTGATCCCAGGACTCTGAGATCATGACCTGAGCCGAAGGCAGAGGCTTAACCCACTGAGCCACCCAGGCGCCCCTGTTTTCCACTTTTAGTTCAGTATTCTATCAATTACTTGAGACGGTCAACACCTTATCATAAGTCTATATAGGCTCTGTGTTAGTTTGCTTAACTGTAGGCTAATGTAAGTGTGCATGTTAAAGATGGACTAGGCTAAGCTATGATGCCTGGTAGGTTAGGTGTATTAAATGCATTTTTGACTTATAATACTTTCAACTTACAATGGGTTTATCAGGGTGTAATCCCATCATAAGTTGAGGAAGATCTATACAAAACAACATATTTTTATCAAGTCGGTTGTGAATCTGAGCCCTGCTTACTGAGTGGAGAAACTGATACCCAGGAATCAGAATATTCTAGGAAAGTTAGAACTGGAGGGGGTGAGGAATACCCCTGAAGAAGAATTAAAATTTATTCTAAAGGGACCTGAGCAACACATGTTTAACCTTCTCTACGAGTTTGCTGTTACCATGAGAACAGTTCCATTTTTACGTCTCTTTAAACCACAGATTGATCAAGCAAACCCACCACACAGACTCACTTTGCTGTAACGTGGCTTCCACATTCCCTGAGAATATCCACAAAATTTGGACTGGACTTGGCCTCCCCGGACCTGCAGACAGAGGCCACGGTGGTTTAATATGATGAAGAGCTCCCTCTGAAGATGGCTGAATCACAGGAAAAGCACAAACCAAGCAGGAAAAATGTGCCTTGCACTTTTCCACGGAATTCACCTACTGCAACTGGGGGTGGTTAGGTTTTCATGAATAGGGCACCCAAGGAGAATAGCTAATAACAGACTGATCCAGAATTGAGAAAGAATAGCATGGCATCTTGCCCCAGTTATGAATAGATGACATAACAAAAAGAGAGGAAAAAGAAACAAGGAACTCAGGAGTAATGGGGAGACCAGTGCTCACCAGCCAGGCGTCTGGTAAGCACGGAGTGTGGGAACTTTTCCTTGACTCTGAGACACATATTGTTGTCCAACAATGGCACAGTGGCTGACGTTGCAAAGACTCCATTTCAGAGGAGAAACCAGCAGAGGTGTTCTGCTCCTCTCCCCTGTGGGAAATCCTGGGAAGTGCCAGCCAGCTTACATTATTGTTGAGATGTGAAAATAACAACATGCCGCAAGCTCTGTATTTATAACAGACAGGGAATGGGATTAATAGAATTCTCAGGGCCTCACAGCAACACCATGTAATAAAACACACCCAGGACTAGGACACCAAAGGATAGCAGTAAAGTCCTGGCTCCACCATCAGCTTGACAAGAGACTTTGATGAGTAACTCCACCTCTCTGGTCACCCTGGCTGATGAAAGTAGATCATTTATTCACTCATTAATAATCTAATGAGCACCAGTGTCCATCAGGCTTTGTTGCAAGCGCAAGAGGGTACATCAGTGAATTTGAAAGGTCACTGTTCTGATAGAGATCACGTTCCAATGGAAGATCACTTGAAAAACTATTGCAATGGTCTATTTAAAAATGATAACGATTTCAGGGAAAGGAGGCAGTAATCCAAATAATGTAGTCTTGTCAGATTTCAGGTATGTTTTAAAGATGGAGTCAAAAGGACTTGTTGGTAGATAGATGTGGGGTAAGAAAATAAAGAGTAAAGGATGACTCCTAGATCTCTTTCTCTCTCTTTTTCTCCCACTCCCTCTCTCTCTCAATATCCCTCCCTCCACCACCACCTTCCTTCTCTCCCTCTCTTTCCCTATATCTCCCTCTCTTTCATTTTCTAACATGAGCTGGCTTCTGAATGCATATTTTTCATCATTCTAATTTCTGCTCAAATATCACCTCTTCTGAAAGGTCTTCTGTGACAACTTTAGTTTAGAGTGCCAGGTTAACTCACTACTCTCTTTCCTTTTACAATTGTTGAGCCATTTGCTGAAATGAGTAAAATCTGGGGAGGAGCACAGTCTTATTTAGAGTCCTGATTTGGAGTTGTTAAGCTTAAGGTACCCATTTGATACTGAGGAGAAGATATTTAACATACTAGTTTGACATGTAGCTTGGAGATCAGGGGAAAGCTTGAGGTGGGCATATAAATTGTGGATATCATCTACGATATATTGAAGAGAAGAAGAAGAAATACTTTCTAGAGTATCACAAATATTAGAGGTCAAGAATGAAGTAAGTAGCTAGTGATATAAGAAAATAAGATGAGCATAATGTCCCAGAAACCAAGAGAAGAAAGTGTTCTGGAAGAAGGAAAACCAGCTTTCTCAATTGCTTGGGAGTTGAGTAAATACTTAAAAAGGAACCATTGGGTGTGACAATGTGGAGGCTATTGGTGCCATTGAATGTTTCCAGTGAACTGATAGGGATAAAATCCTGATCCAAGTAGGCTGAGGAGAAAACGGGAGGTGAGGAATTAAAGACAGTAAGTTTAGACAGCTCCTTTACACAGTCTGATCACAAAGGAAGAGAAAATGGGCAGCAGCTACCGAGATGGCAGTGTTTATGTGTGGGCTTTTTGTTTGCTTGTTTTCCTTTTTTTAAAGATTTATTTATTTATTTTAGGGGTAGGGAGAGAGTATGAGCAGGGGGAGGACGGAGGTTAAGAATCTTTCAAGCAGGGGCACCTGGGTGGCTCGGTGGGTTGAGCATCTGCCTTCAGCTCAGGTCGTGGTCTTGGGGTCCTGGGATCGAGCCCCACATCGGGCTCTCTGCTTGGCGGGGAGCCTGCTTCCCCCTCTCTTTCTGGCTTCTGGCTCTGCCTGCTTGTGATCTCTCTTTCCGTGAAATAAATAAATAAAAAGAATCTTTCAAGCAGACTCCCTGCTGAGCTCAGAGCCTGATGTGGGGTTCCATGCGAGGCTCAATCCCACAACCCATGTGATCACAACCTGAGACAAAACCAAGAGTTTTTGTCTGACTGAGCCCCCCAGGTACCCCATTTATTTGTTTTTAAGATGGAAGTTGAAATTTGAAAAACCAACTGAAAAAAGTCTTTTTAAATAATCATGAAAATTTGAGTGAAGACGGATATAAAATGATATGAAGGAATTGTTATTAATTTTGCTAAGAGAGATGATGGAATAGAGTATGATTTTTTTAAAATTCCTTATGAAGTATGTACTACTAAATAAAATAATATCTGGGATTTTCTGTAAAATACATGAGCAATAAAAAGAAAGTTTGGAGAGACAGATGAAACTAGATTGGCAAAATATAATAGTGGAATTTAAATGATGCAAATATATGCAGTTCATTGCATTCCTCTCTGCTTTTGCACATATGACAAAAGTTTTTTTAAAGAGGAAGAAAATGAAAAAGAAGACACGAGAGCCAGTTATATTACGGCAATCCGCTATTGCCATAATGGTCCACCCACCTGCTAGACTCAACGTCAGAGGAGGCTGAGTGGGAAACAGGGGCTTTCAGCACCTCCTGGAAATAGGGAATGCCCTCCCCTCTCAGTGTCAGTGGAGGGCACACAGATTGCATTAAGAGACGCCCTCTCCCTTCCAGCCAAGGTGTTGTCAGCAGAGGCCTGGGGGCAAACCTGACCCCACCCACCCCCAGCAATAATAAAGCACCTCCCACCCCCCTCACCCCTCACCCCCACAGAATGTCCGTAGAGGCCAAGTGGGGAACAGGACTTCTCCTCTGCTCCGCAATATTAAGGCCGGACACCCTTCCCCCACCAGTATGGAATCAGAGGAGGCCTGCTACAACAGAAGATTTAAATAGGATCCAGAGTCTCATTGCACAATACCCAAAATGTCCACGATACAAATGAAAATCACTTGTCATACCAAGAACCAGGAAAATCTCAACTTGAATGAGAAAAGACAATTAACAGAGGCCAACACCAAGATGATGGAGATGTTGGAATTATCTGATAAGAATTTTAAAGTATCCGTCATAAAGATGCTTCAAAGAGCAATTATGAGCACACTTGAAACAAATGAAAAACAATTAAAAGTCTCAAATAGTATGGGCAAAAACAGCAGTTTCAGAAAATGAGCTTGAAGAAAAATCGCAATCTTCCACATTGTCTAAATTAAGAAACTGAGTGTCCCAGAGTCAGGAGGCTTGAATAATCTTGGTCCACAGCTGGTCCAGTGTATCACCATCCCTGGAGTCCCCGCAATTTAACACACTACTTATTTCCCAAAACTCAGGCTACATTTCGGCAACTCCATAGCCTATTGCATCACTGAATGTTTCCCCAGCTTACTCCCTGGAAAGAAGGTTTAGGATTTCAGCATGTCACTTCAGTAAAAATTGCATCCAAATTAATGCTAACTCCCAAAGAGTAAAATTTCACAGATTTCTGCAGTTTTATCCTGTTTCTCCTTTTCCCAGTTGTAAACTTATTAATATTTTCCAGAAAGGTCAGTTAGAACACACCCCAGGGAGGTAATCAGAAATGGGTTGTGGTAGTCATACTCTAACCATTTCAGAATACATTCTGCATGCTTCCTATTGGTGCAATATCCATGAAAAAAAAAAAGTGGTAGAGAAACAAAGAATAAAAGAACACAGCATATCCTTGAAGCCTGACGTTTGTCTTCCTTTGTCTACTTTTCAGCCTTGGTTCACAGTTCACAGTTCACAGTACTTGTAGATATGTCCTTCTAAATAAGCTTATTTCTAAAAGAAAGGGGAAAAGGAACTAACATTTATTAGATACCTAAATACCTACCAAATGCCAGGCTCTCTACCAGATCCCTTACATGTTATCCTTTCTATTCTTCAAAGTAACTCCATGAAGTAATATTATTATCACCATGTTACAAATGAAGAAGCTGAAATTCACATAATCAAAAAATTTACCTAATCTTTGACATGATTTTGAATGCAGGACTGATGGATCCCTAGGCCATTATGCTTCTACCATACTATAAAGTTTACCAATAGGTATCAGGTTCTTAGGATGACATTCCAGCTGAGGCAAACTCCAGGCCTCTCTTCTCTTTTTCCACATAGGAAAGTGCTTTGTTTTTTGTTTCTGGTTTGGTTGTTTTTTTTTTTTTTTTAAGTGTCCGTTTATATACCAATTTTAATGATCCTATCTGTGGAGAAAATAGTTCCACTGCATGTTCCATTAGTAGACTATTTATCTGGGCACTGGATCCTCCTTTTCAGATATTTCTATTGCTACATCCTGAAGGCTTTTTTGGATTTTGTGGGTTTTTCTTTTTTTAAGTATATGAAGAAAATAAAGTATTTATAGAGAGAATGGCTATGCAATAGTGGGAGGCATATTTTGGGAAAACTAGGCCTATTATGCCAAGGTTCTGGCTAAACACTGTGTGAGACCTAAAATACAAGATACATTCCTGCCTTTCCTGAAGGCTTAGGAGGAAGGCGTATCATAGGAAGCTGCTAACAGGTAAGCGGCCCAGGCAGTCTCCGACATAAAGACCAACACTCAGCCAATCCAGAAGCCAAGCACCCTGGACTAGACACAGGTGCTGTGCTACCAGGGCTCTCAAGCTCTATGCCCAGACAGATCTGGTGGGAGCTGCCATTGCTGAAATCACCAGAGCCAAGGACGGCCTATTGTCATGGGCAGGTCACCGTACTGAGATGGGACTCCACGTTGAACTCTTCCGAAAAATAACATTACATATTATGGTTAGGTTCCCATCCTGAATTTCACAATTCATTTCCACTGTGAGTTCAAAGAGCTTACATGGAACAGCCTATTAACCCATGTACCATTTTAGCAATTGCTTAAGCCACGCTGTGTACCATCTTTCCTATGGTAGAATGCACTGGAAGGTCTACACAAGCGACTTACAAAGAAACCAGTGGAACCCAGCGTCTGTCAGTTAATGAGAGGTGGACATGGGGGAGGCTACCTGTATGGGACCAAGTGTCAAGTGAGTCTCTGGGCAAGAACTGTACAGACTGGAATGGTCAGCGACTGCTTTCAGAAAAGACTAAGGAACTTTACCTGGCCTCTGGAAGACAGGATTCAGGTTGGCAGACGTCCACAAAGCTTCTGAAGATAAGGGTGATATAAGCAAGCTTTTGGGAAACGGAAACACCCTTCTAGGGATCCATGGAAAAAACAGACTTTTCTCACTGGAGCAGAGGGTCCCGTTGGGGCATAGAGTTGAAACAGTTGTGACAAGTTTGGTGCTTGTGTCAGTGAGGATTCCATCCAGAGACGGAAACCATGCCAATGATTTCAACCGAGAGGATTTAATATAAAGAATCATTAACGAGGCATAAAGTTGCTAACTTACAGAAAGGGTGAAAGAGAACTCTAAGGTATCAGAGATACAGCAAATGCAGGAAGCAGCTAGTACCCTGGGGCTGAGGACAAATGGAAGAGGGATGATTAAAACTTAGAAACTTGGGCACCTGGGTGGCTCAGTCGTTTAAGCAGCTGCCTTCAGCTCAGGTCATGATCCCACGGTCCTGGGATCGAGCCCCACATTGGGCTTCCTGCTCAGCGCAAAGAGCCTGCTTCTCCCTCTCCCTCTGCCTGCCCTTCTAACTACTTGTGCTCTCTCTCTATCTCTGTGTCAAAGAATAAATAAAATCTTTTTTTTTTTTTTTAAAGTTTAATCTGGGACATTGGGGAGGGTGTGTGCTATGGTGAGCGCTGTGAATTTTGTAAGACTCATGATTCACAGACCTGCACCCCTGAAGCAAATAATACATTATATGTTAATTTTTTAAAAAGTTTAATCTGGTTGCAATGTGTAGCATGACTTGGAATGAGGCTCAAAGCAGAAAGAACAGTTAAGACACCACAATATTTTTTTATTTAAATTCAATTAATTATAACATATAATGTATTATTAGTTCCAGAGGTAGAGGTCAGTGATTCATCAGTTGCAAAAAACATCCAGTGCCTAATACATCAAGTGCCCTCCTTAATGTCCATCACCCAGTTACTCCATCTCCCCCCCATCTCTCCTCCAGCAACCTTCAGTTTCCTGCAGTTAAGAATCTCTTATGGTTTGTCTCCCTCTCTGATTTCATCTCATTTTAATTTTACCTCTCTTCCCCTATGATCCTCTGTTTTGTTTCTTAAATTCCTCATACAAGTGAGATCATATGATAATTGTCTTTCTCTGATTGACTTATTTCGCTCAGCATAATGCCTTCTAGTTCCATCCACGTCATTGCAAATGGTAAGATTTCAATTTTTTGATGGCTGAGTAATATTCCATTGTATATATTTCCCACATCTTCTTTATCCATTCATCTGTGGATGGACATCTGGGCTCTTCCCCTATTTTGGCTACTGTGGACATTGCTGCTATAAGCATTGGAGTACACATGCCACTTCAAATCACTATGTTTGTACCCTTTGGATAAATAACCTAGTAGTGCAGTTCCTTGGTCCTAGGGTAGCACTATTTTTAACTTTTTGAAGAACCTCCGTACTGTTTTCCAGAGTGGCTGCACCAGTTTGCATTCCCACCAGCAGTATAAGAGGGTTCCCCCTTCTCCGCATTCTTGCCAACATCTGTCATTTCCTGACTTGTTAATTTTAGCCCTTTTGACTAGGACACCGCAGTGCTTTAGGCCAGAATCTGAATAAAGCAGGCAAAATGGAAATGAAAAGGAAAGCATAAAAGCCAGAGATGTTGCTTAAGGAAAACTAACAGCATGTTGTGACTGGTATTAGGAGAAAAAAACAGAGTGAAATTTTAAAGATGATCAAATATTCTTGCATACATTTATATAATATGAACTTGCAAATGATTCTAGAGATAACGTCTCTGAAGGCTGTAAGAACATATTCTATTTAGATAATTGTCCAAAACTGTGAGTTTTATAAAAATGAATTATTAGATAATGATATTGAGACAACTGGGTATCCATTAAAAATAAAACATAAAAATGTCTCAAAGAGTTAAACAGAAAGAGAAAGACATAGAGAGGTTATAAAAGTAATAGAAAGGTACATGAGAGAGTTATACATAAGCTCAGAGTGAGGAAGGCATTAGGCACAAAACCTAAAACTTCAAAGGAAAACAGAAAAATTCAACTATATCCCCCAAGATTAAATTCGATATAAAAAATAAAGTAATCAAAAATCTCACAACAAATAAGAGTACAGGGCCACATGGCTTCTCTGATTCCCCTGGGAAGCCAGGGGAATTTTATCAAACATCTAAATAAGAAATAATGCCTATTTTACTGAAGTTGTTTTAAAAAAAGAGAAATGGAAGAAAAACTTCCAAACTCATTCTATGAGGCCAGCATTACCTTGATTCCAAAACCAAAACCAGACCAAGACCCCATAAAAAAAGCAGAATTACAGACAAATTTCCCTAATGAACATGGATGCAAAAATTCTCAACATGATATTAGCTAATTGAATCCAATAGCACATTAAAAGGATTATTCACCATGACCAAGTGGGATTTATTCCTGGGCACAGGGGTGGTTTGATATCTGCAAGTCAATCAACGTGATACACCACATTAGTAAAAGATAAGAACCATATTATCCTCTCAATAGATGCAGAAAAATCATTTGACAAAATACAGCATCCTTTCTTGATTAAAAACCCTCTTTCAGAAAGTAGGGATAGAAGGAGCATACCTCAACATCGTAAAGGCTATATACAAAAGACCCGTACGTAATATCATCTTCAATGGGGAAAAACTGAGAACATTTCCCCTAAGGTCAGGAACACGACAGGGATGTCCACTCTCACCACTGTTGTTCAACATAGTACTGGAAGTCCTAGCCTCAAACAACAAAAAGAAAGAAAAGGTGTCCAAATCAACTAGGAAGCAGTTAAACTTTCACTCTTCACAGACGACATGATATTCTATGTAAAAAAAAAAAAACAAAAGACTCCACCAAAAACAATTGCTAGAATTGATATAGGAGTTCAGCAAAGTGGCAGGATACACATTCAATGCACAGAAGTATGTTGCATTTCTATACACCAATAATGAAGCAGCAAAAAGCAAAATCAAGGAATCAATCCCATTTACAATTGCACCAAAAACTGTAAGATACTTCAGAATAAACCTAACCAAAGAGGTAAAAGATCTGTACTCTGAAAACTATGTAGAACACTTATGAAAGAAATTGAGGAAGACACAAAGAAATAGAAAAACATTCTATGCTCATGGATTAGAAGAACAAATATTGTTAAAATGTCTATACTACACAAAGCAATCTACACATTCTATCTGTATCTGTATCTGTATCTATCTGTATCTAATCTGTATCAAAATAACACCAGCATTTTTCACAGAGCTGAAAAAAAAAATTCTAATATTTGCATGGAATCAGAAAAGAGCCCAAATAGCCAAAGTAATGTTGAAAAAGAAAACTAAAGCTGGAGGCATCAAAATTTCAGACTTCAAATTGTATTACAAACCTGTAATCATCAAGACAGTATGGTACTCAATAGGTATTTGGTGAATTAAAAAAAATAAATTAATGAACATTTTTAAAACAAACAAACAAAAAGACAGTATGGTACTGGCACAAAAAAAGACACATAGATCAGCGGAATAGAATAGAGAGCCCAGAAATGGACCCGCAACTATATGGTCATCTAATCTTCAACAGAGCAAGAAAGAATACCCAGTGGAAAAAAAGACAATATCTTCAACAATTGGTGTTGAGAAAATTGGACAGCAACGTGCAGAAGAATGAAACTGAACCACTTTCTTATACCATACACAAAAATAAATTCAAAATGGATGAAAGAGCTAAATCTCACATTTAGGTCTTTCATCCATTTTGAATGTGTATGATGATCACATCAAAATCCTAGAGGAGAACAAAGGCAGCAACCTATTTGACCTGAGCTGCAGCAGTTTCTTACTAGACACGTCTCTGGAGGCAAGGGAAACAAAAGCAAAAATGAACTATTGGGACTTCATCAAGATAAAAACTTCTACACTGAAAGGGAAATAAACAAAGCTAAAAGACAATCAATGGAATGTGAGAAGATATTGGCAAATTACATTTCAAATAAAGGGCTAGTATCCAAAATCTATAAAGAACTTATCAAACTCAATGCCCAAAAATAAAAAATCCAGTTAAGAAATGGGCAGAAGATATGAACAGACATTTTTCCAAAGAAGACATACAAATGGCTAACAGACACATGATAAAGTGCTCAAAATCACTCATCATGAGGGAAATACAAATCAAAAGCACAATGATGTGCCACCTCCACTAGTCAGAATGGCTAAAGTTAACAACTCAGGAAACAACTCAGATGTTGGCAAGGATACAGAGAAAGGGGAACCCTCTTACACCATTGATAGGACTGGTGAACTGGTATAGCCACTCTGGAAAACAATACGGAGGTTCCTAAAAAGACTAAAAATAGAACTACCCCACAACCCAGCAATTGCACTACTAGGTATTTATCCACTGGATACAAAAATAGTGATTCAAAGGAGCACATGTACTCCAATGTTTATAGAACTAATGTCCACAATAGCGAAAATATGGAAACAACCCAAATGTCCATCAACTGAGGAATAGATAAAGAAGATATGGAATATATATGCAGTGGAATATTATTTAGTCATCAAAAAGATTGAAATCTTACCATTTGCAATCACATGGGTGGAACTAGAGTGTACTTCGTTACGTGAAATAAGTCAGAGAAAGACAAATACCATATGATTTCACTCATACGTGGAATTTAAGAAACAAAATAGATGAACACAGGGGGAAGGGAAGGAAAAATAAAATAAGATTAAAAAAACAGAGAGGAAGGAAAATCTCTCACTTGTATGTGAGCCCTGAACTATTTGTTCTGTTTCAACTGGTGCTCTAGGGACCAATTCTATGTGGACTCAGATCAATTGCATTGGGTACAATCTGAAAACGCCTGCCATATACCCATCCCGTCAGTGTTGGGAGAGGCAGTTCTTCATGGGCTTTGAGCATCCCTGTACATTTCTGCTGACTATGCTAGACTGCAGGGCTTATCTATTTCCTAATACTGAGAAGTTTCTATAGTTAGTCATATAGGCATTTAAGGTCAAGGTGACCACAGCCTGACTACCATGTAATTGTTTCACTCCCTGGGGATGGGGGACTGATTTGTTTTCTGCTTTTTAAGAAAGTGCTAAGTTCATTGGCCCTGGGTTCCTCAGCAACACATACCCACAGTGTGCAGACTCCATTTGGACCCATCAAGTTGTCTCCATGGACCCTGAAACCAGCATTCATATGCTGATGCTTGTGCTGCTTTCTGTGCCTTAAGTAATAACTCTTGTCTCTGACCAGTCTTGTGCCTCTGGCAGTGTCCGTGAGACAATAATAGGCTAACTTGTAAGTAGACTAAGTTAAATTCCAAGGCTGTAAATAAGGTAAAATCAAATCCCAGGCCCAACAGTTTTGGAGACAAATTTTGGGATGCTAACAAAGACATAACTTCTGGAAGGTAAAGGACAAATGCCCTGCCCAGACCAGATTTGGAGATATAAGAAGACTCTGTGGAAAAAAAGAAGGAGAAGGAGAAGTAGGAGAACTCCTCCTTCCTGGGATCCAGTAGCAAATGCTCTTGACAAATGATTGGGAAAAGAATGGAGTAGGAACACCCCCACTATCCTACCTAAGAGTAAACAGGATTTAATATTTAAAGGCTGAACAATCAAAGGTAGAATTAAAATAGATCATTTAAATAGTGACTTAGCTATTGTTTATACTTATACTGCTTATACATATATTGTTTATACTTACAGGTTATATTATCCATAGCTGCTTAACTAAGGAGTCCCAGAAGCCGAAATAAATGATGTCAGTAAAGATGACCTTGTCTCTCAATAGAGGGCTTTGGATGAACTGGAATTAGATGGTTATTTAGTTAATAATAAACAGCTTCCATGCCCCTAAAAAATGAAAGTAAATGCAAAGACTTGCTTCCTGGTTGGAGAACTGCTCTCTTGCTACACATATGTTGATCCCTTCCTCACTTTCCTTGAACTTAGTTGCTTAAAGGCAAAAAATGATTAAGATTAAGATTCTCTCTAATCCCAAAGCCATACACATTCATCTGAGTATGCTGGGGGGCTTTGGGGAGGAAAGGATTCAACCTTTTATGACTATGTTGAAGACAGGCTCTAAGTCACAATTCTCCCTGGTCCAGGGCAGGACAGGCACCTGAATTCAACTGCTAGTGTTTGGGCAAGATTCTCAGGGGTGAGGGAAAGTTCAAGTGACCTTATGAGTGGAGCCTTTAAGTGGGTTCAGCGTACTGTTTTTGTGACTTTGCTGCTCAATATATAAGTGTTGCTGATATGTTACATGCTTGTACTATGAAAGCTTATAAAGTCCATAGAGGATTTTCCTGATAGAAAGAGCAGCATATGTAGAAGTGCTAGTGAGCTTTGCAAATCAATCCCCGGCTCACATCCCTATCCCTCCCCAAGTGATCCAACAGAAATAATACAGAATCCCAGGGGGGAAAGGAAAATCACAGACTTGATTAAAGACTTGAAGACAGTGGTGGTAGTAAGAGATGGAATATCTCAACACAACACTCCTGCATGATCTTTGAGAAAGACTAACAGGAACCAAAGGTTTACAGTGGAATATCACAGCTGAATTAATTTGTTGCTTCTAAAGCTGTGGTGGTAGTTCCAGACACTGTGACTCTAATTTAATCCATTGTGTAGACTGATACCATTCAGTCTCCTGTCCTGAATAGTGCTAATGCCTTCTTTTCTATACCACAAGCATCTGAGTACCAAGCTAAATTTACATTCATGTAGCAAGTCTTCTGCCAGGAGTACCTAAATCCTCTGCAATTTGCCCTTAATAGCTGGATCAGGACTTGACACAGATGCCCCAGCCTTCTGATGTCCAAAGCTTTCACTATATTTTCACTATAGAGGATGTTCTATTGAGCAACAAATCAGAAGCCTCGTTGTCAACAGCCTTGACTGTGGTGTTATCACGGCAGCATGGGTAGCTGATAAACCCTAATAAAATTCAAGGAACTGCTCACCAAGCCATTTCTTGGGACTAGGTGTATGGATTCACAAACTTTAATCCCTCCAAAAGACAGTCCACTGCCTGTTGGTCCTCCCAACAACAACAACAACAACAACAACACACAAAGCCCTGAACCTTATTTGGCTACTGGAGACAGCGCATATCCTACTGTGCATCTATGAACCTGCAAATCTGCATTAAAAGAATGGGCCTCAAATCTCATTGCATTGGAAGCTGTCCAGAAGGTTGTGGCACACATTTGGGACTCCACAACCCTAATGACCTCCTGAAACTACCAGTCTCTGAGCCTAAGTTGTTGCCAAAGAAAGGCGTTTGGGGAATGAGGCAGAATCTACCCAAAGTCACTCCTTGGGGTTTTGGATTCATCATTTCTCCAATACGATCATCCTTTAGAAAAGCAGCTGTTAGCCTGCTACTGAGCTTTTATCAAAATGAACACCTAACCAATGAAGCCCTGTGACACCCCAGCCTAACATCCACATTTTAGGATGCGTAAATTAGGACATAAGGCCCTCACCAACCAAGTAAAAATGGTATATTCAACACTGTAGTCAGCCTGACCCCCAGCAGTATTTCAGTTTCATGCAAATAAGGCACTGTTACCTCTTTGGGGAAACTTTATTCCCTACTCTGCCACCTAAAACAAAGTTGCTGGTTCACAGAGTTTCCTCTAAATGCCTGGGACTAATTCACTGAAGATTCAGCTAAGTTGAAAGCTGATTATTCACTAGATAGCAGCAGCTTTCTAGTCCCAGTGAAATTCTGGGAAAAGGACTGTGTCAAGAACCTATCAGTACAATAGGCTGAATCAAAAATCATAATCCTTGCCTTAAACGATACTCCTAAGGGCCAATCACATCATGTTTTTACTGACTTCAGATTGTTGTCAGTGGCCTAGCACTTGTCACTTGGAAGGAAGACCACAGACTAGAGATTAAAGACTTTATTCTTTCAGACTATATACCATGATAATAAACTGTGACTGCCAATTTGGTAGTCTGGGTCATTCATGCAGACCCCTATGGATAAGGATCCATTCTCTGGTATGACTGACTAGAATCAAACCTGCACCACCCAGGTGAACACTTGGATTTACCGCTTGGATTTACCGCTGCATGGGACATGGCATTCCCTTCACCATGATTAGAAGGGTACAAAGTAAAGCTTCAGATACAAAAGCTACCATGGCACATCAGGCTTGCAACTCATGGCAAAATCTGGCCCTTTTGTCTTGTGGTGAAGAAGCCCAACCCCTCTTGGACTACCAGTGGTTGTTGACACTTATTCAGAGTATAGTATTACTGTTTCAGTTCAACCAGAAAAACCTAGCTACACCCTTGTAACTAAACTGTGTCATGTTTTTGGCTTTCCAGACCATTTATAGTCTAATAATAGTGTGCTGTTTAGTTACAAAGCCCACAAACAATGGAACAATAATCAAGATATTCAATGGACATCTTATGCTACTTTCCATCATAAAGAGGTAGAATAGACTTATAAAAACTCAACTCAAAATGATTTCTGATTCTGCCTCTCATACCTCCTCCTTTGGTCACTGCAAATGACCATCCCTCAAAATGGCTCAGCTCAGCTCCTTTTACCTGCCTCCTGGTTAATTATCATGAAGGAAAAAAAATGGTTGTGTTATATATATTTTGAAAACTTGGAATTCTTTCCTGACCATTTTGGGGCATAATATTCTTTCTTTCACCTAACAGCAACCCCAGGCAATTCTGTTTGATACACTCTCTGAGTGGCAGGCTGGCTAAAAGGGGCCCTAGAGGATTCAAATTTAATTCTGGTTCAGCCTCCTGGATTCTCTTGTTGGACTGACATAGTTCTCAATCAAAAAGATATATATCGGATGTAGAATGACCTCTTAGTTTAGTACCCTGTTGACCAAGTGTCCCTATGGTGGCCCATGCGTACAAGGTGGGGATAAAACGGGTCTCTGTAAATTTTATAAAAGTGCTTTATCCTTCTTGTACCTGACCACTCTAAATAAAAGGTTTGGTTTTAAGTAGGAGATATTTAGGGGAAAGGTGGAGTTATTGCTACTGGAATGGGGCACGCAGATTTTTCGGGATGGAGAAGTAACAACCTTAGAGGGAACACTTTAAATCCCAGGAGGTATGGGGGAGGGAGGCTCATTAATGATTTTTTTTGTCTCTCAGAGCCATACCTGAGGCTTTCCATACAAAGGAAAACTCTGTGGTGCTGCTCTCTCAAACCCACAGTAAGAGCTTTAAATTTAAATATATTTAAACCATTACAAGAGCTTTATATTTAAACTTAACTTAAAGTTAAGCTGGATCTGGTATCTTCTGCAAGACAGATCTAAGCATGATTTAATTGCCATTGTCCTTCACCTTGCTAAGAAGTCAGTCAGAAACATTAAGAGGTAGCTCCAGCTCCTGCACCTCCAACACAAAACACCTATCAATACTTCTGGATATTTCTCCTCAGACCCATTTACAGACCATCACTTAATCATTATATGGGACAGATAAACACCACTCCATTGGTGGCATGGACAAATAGGACAGGTCAAATGGACTGCCCATGGGCAATCCCTCCAAAGATGAGGATTAGATTCAATTATCCAAACTGAGATGAATATTCTAATACTTACAAGCTTGCTGGGAGGACAGATTGATGGCACTATCAATCTGTGTCCCCAACTGATGTAGGTCCCTCTTGGGAGAAACCACAATTATAAAAAATACCTGTTTTCTAGAGGTACTAGGTGTATCCCCAGAACTGTACCTATGTGTACTCTAGACATTAATCTGTCTGATCTCCAAAACCATAGCAATATACACCCTAGGGTTGATCATAAACACCCTCAAGGTTCAGGAGTCAACACAGCAGGTTCAGGTTCTGGCTTTCTGAAGTAAACCCTGGTGGTTTGTAGAACTTGTTGGTAGACCAAGTCCCGGACCCTAAGGAGCATGGTTAGAGTCTATGCCGAAGATTGGCCCCTTCCTGCTGCTTGAAGTTTGGCCCTTCTGGTATTGATCGTTAGTAGTCTCAGTAAATGCTGCATGAGACTAATTAAATAATTTGGTCTCAGCTTCCACTGGTCATAGTAACCAAATCTCAGGCCTGACAACTGCTTGTTGTGTCCTACCCTGTGGTTTTTCTGTTGCACTGAGGGGTTAATGCCACAGGTGCCTAGTCCATAAGAGCACAGACCCCCACACATGGTCTGACTGGTCATGTGTTACATATACCACAGGAGATATCCCAAGGAAAGAACAGGAACTCCATGAAGGAAAGAAACTTTCAGGAACCTCTCACTTGTTTGCTTACGTACTCTATAGGGCCACATATGTCAGTTTATACAAGCCTGAAGAAGAAAACTTATGAATTATATCACCTAGTATTAACTAAGCTAGTCCTCAAAAAATGAACAAATGTTTTCAAAAGACGTCCAGAAAGACACAGTAAATTAGGGATGATATTAGTAAGTACAACAAAACAAGATTAGAAATTGAACATAAAATTAATAACAACTACAAACAAGAACACAGTGGAGTAGATACTTCTCTTACTTGTGGTATATACTCCTTGTCTACTTCATTACAGAGTCAATCCAAACAGATGTAGCAGGAAGCCAACTCCTGGATGATGGTCTCCTCCCAGGCCACAAAATGATTAGTGGAGTAAGCTCTATGCAACCCCAACTCAAGAGAAGTCCAGCACTACCACTACTCAATCTGAGGAAAAGATAGGGAAAACCAGAACATGTTCTACTAGTGACCCCATTGGCTTATACATGAGGAAAGGCCAATCAGATGGCACACTCCTGCCAAAGGAAGGAGGGAAGAAGTTTGGGGAGAGTATGGACTCTTCCTCCCCATAACTGCTGAGAGGACAAAATCTTAGCAAAAGGTCCCCTTATATAAAACATGAGAAGAGAAGATAGTAATCATCATCTGCCTTCCTCCCACTGCCCCACAAAGCATAGTTCCGGTTAGAGAGGTTTTGTTTTGTAGGAGTTTTGAAATAAACACTGAAAAAAATGTATAGAACGGAGTTCTGAGATGTTAAAACATATTCCTTATATTAAGTAATATATTCAAGTCAATGGGGGTAAGAATGTTTAGTGAGAAGAACATGAGGGCTGGATTAAAGACAATGAAGATATGTCCTTAGGAGAAGCAGTGCCATGATTTCGGTTGGGAGGCCATAGTTGATGAGCAGTTCATAACGGCCAGTGAAGGCCTTTACACACTAAGGATCCAGGCTCTGATGTGATGGAAGGCTTCTCTAGGCTTCAGGATTAGTGTACCTCAGTGAAAGCAAGTCATGAAAAAGATTATAGTGATCCACAAGTATTAGTGTATGAAAGTCTTGAAAAAATATTCCATATTTCAGTAGGGTTTTGGCAGGAGTTGAATTCAATTCAGATGGAAGCAGAATAGCACAGTGAAAAGAAAATGGGCTTTTGATTGAACTAGGTTCAAATTCCAGCTCTTCCACTTACTAGCTGTGTGATGTTGGACTAGATGTTTAAGCTTTCTGAGGCTCACTTTCCTCCCTAAAAAGGGGGAGGGGATAATATTGCCTACCTCAGACAGTTATTTTGAGGGGTAAATAACGTAATAATGTGGAACACTTAGTACAGTGGCTGACTCCACATGGGTCTGCAGTAATGAGGGCTGTGGGTACAGAGAAGAGAAACAGCAGACCTGTATTAGAATGTGAACAGTATTAGATGCAAATGAAAAATTACTCTGGTGTTCATTGCTTGGAACTTCACGGAGAAGACACACATAGAGTAAGAACATAGAAGGGATGAAATGTGAGCTTTCATAAGTTGCCATGTTTCCTTTGGAAATTTTAGCTCCGTGTTTGGTTTTCTGTTTGAGAATCCGCTGTGTTGACCACCTGTGTTTGCCTGCCTCCCCCACACAATCATCAGGGACAAGAGGGAATCTCCTTCAGCTGACAAGAGAGACTCACCAAGTGACAAAGTCCTCTCTGTGGAAGATATCACCTCACTGTGTCATGGTTTGCCCAAGAAAGGTAGCAAGAAACCACCAAGGATGTCCTGTCATAGGTGGGATAAATGTGTTAGGATGCCACTGTGTTCATTCTACATCAGTTTTATTCCAGGGCAGGCTATAAGAAAAAAGAAGATTTGTCCAAGGCAGGACTACACAGATACTCATGGGACTAATTTCAAGTATCTAGGAAACTTTTTTTAAATGTTTCTCAGAATACTAAAGAGCTCCCAGACACTCAGTCATGAGGCCTTTAAAGACTACCGATGAAATGATTATTTCACTTACGGGTGCATTCCACAAGGTGAACTGAGACCTGTCTCATTTTTCCTTTTGGAAACAAGATTTTTTAATGAATAAACATATCAATGACCCATACATAATGAATTGGTGTCTGGCTCTTTCTTGGATGAACTTTGGATTGAAGATCCGAAGCATGTGTGCTCTGACGGCAAAGATCTCAGAACATTTGTATGCATGCTCTTGGCTACATTTAGCAAGGGGCAATGACCACAGGAAGGGAAACAAGGGTCCCTGTTCCAGGCTTGCTGATACACCACCTCAAACCTGCCCCACAGGTGTGCTCTCAATTCTGCATAGAGAGCCTGGGAGATTATGTCAGGGTCCAAGAAAGGAGCACTCTCTGAATCATGGAACGACAGAGGTGGAATTGTAGAAATGATCTTTACTGACAAGCCCAATTGAGAATTTCTCATGCTCAGCAACTCTGAAAGGTGGCATCCGGCCTCTGATTACACCCAGGAATTGCATGCTCATCACCACCCAGGATGGACCATTTCCATACTTGAACAGTGACGGTTTTCTGGAGGCACGTTTGAAACTTGAGCCAAACCCAGACACTGTGCTATGATTCTAGCCTTCTAGGAAACAAAGGTCTCTTCCATCTCAGGGTTGCAGGAAAACACGCTACGACACTAGAGTGACCCTTGGGTCTGATTTGCCTGGCACTGTTCTGGTTTTAGCACTGAAAGTCCTGTTTTCCAGGAAGCTCTGGTGAAATGTGCCCCACGGCTAAAAACTACGGGCTTTCTAGTCATAAGGGACCTGTGTTAGAGCCCCAGCTTCACCATTTAACCTGTTGTATAACTTTAAGCAAATCAATTCTCCATTCTAAGCCTTAGTTTCCTCATCTATACAATGAGGATAATAATACCCACCTTACGGAGTTGATGTAAGGATAAAATAAGGGGTATGTAAAAAAAGTAACATATAAGAGAGCTTAGCAGAGTGCCTTGCATATAATGAGAGTCTATAAATGCCAGTACGTACGACTCTAAGTGCACTTGGACACGTATTGACAAAAAATTTCCTTCTTCTCAATTTCCAATCTTAGTCTTTGTTCCCTCCTTCGAAGCATCACAGAGCAAGTCCATTCCTTGTCCAAATGAGAACTCTTCCAATATTAAAGGCTGCAGTATGCTCCATGCCACCCTCTCTCCACCCCACACCCCTGCACCACTCCAGTCTCCTCTTTCCCAGACTAAACATCCCGGGCTCCTTTGACCACTGATCATATGACATGGTTTCCAGAACTCTGACCTGCTTGTTAACCTTCTTCTAGATCTATCTCTTTTAAAGCACGGCCAAGAACTGTGCACAATCCCTTGATGTTGTCCACCCAGTGCAGTGACACTTGGACGATAACCTCGTTTCTTCTGGATGCTCTATTTCCATCACATGGCCTCAGATCACATTAGCTTTTTGGCAGTCTTCACCCAGTTGGCTTATGTTAAGCTGACAGTCAAGCTAACACCCTTGGGCCTCTCTCTTATAAACGATTAAGTGAGGTCTCCCTTGTTCTGGTTTCAGATGATTCTTTAAACACAAAAGCAAGAGTCTAAATTTGTCCCTGTTAATTGTATCATGTTGGTTTCAGCCTATCCTTCTTGGTTGTTGAGATGTTTATGGCTCCTTCGCCCGTCAGCCAAAATATTAGCTGTTTTTCTCAGTTTTGTGTCATCTTCAAATTTGATAAGAATGCTTCAAGCCGTTGATTAAAAATACTGAATAATTTGGGGCCAAGAATAAAACCATTCAAAAGTTCTGTAAAGGTTAAGTCTGGTTAATATTAACAACTTCTACCATTTGTTCAGTAATGGCTCGGAGCCAGGCACTGAGTTAAATACATCATGAATATTATCTCATTTCACTGCACACATCTCTTCAAAGTGAATATGATTATCCTCTTCTTACAAAGGAGAAAACAGAGGCTTGAAAATGTCCAATGTCTTGCTCAAAGTCAGACAGCCAGTAACTGTTGTAGCCACATTTTGCAACCAGGTTTGTCAGATAGCAAAGTCAAAACTGTTTCTACAGTGCCATGTTACCTTTGGAAAGGAAGTTGTTGAGGTCATAGGAAAAAAAATCTTTAAGCCAACGTTCTGTTTGTAACCCCAAGGCTGGGTAAACCCCAGCCACCTCCATCCTTCCTGCTACCACTTCCCTGTGGCCTTCACTATAGTGGTCCAGTCACAACTCAGGATATAAACTCTTCACCTCATACTACTGTCCCTTCATCAGGGCACTGACCTTCCTTGCTTCATCCTCACCCCTGCTACCTTCTGACCACTCTACCCTTTAGCATTCCAATTAGCTTTCAAGAAACCCTCTTACATTCTACTCTTCCAAGAACACTCCCTCTTTGCAATCCCTGACATTAAAACTTAGGGCACTGTTTTCCTAATCAATTTCTCTCACAGAGATCATTCATTCAACTAGTCGTTCACTTAACAAGTATTTACTGAGCAAATTCCCTGTTCTGGGCCCTGTGCCAGGAACAAGAGTAGGACAGCAGAAAAAAGATGTGGTCCCTGCCCTCACATAGCTTATAATCTAGGAGAGGAGCACACATCAAACAATTACATAAGTAATTACAGAGCCACAAATATGATAAGTTCTGCAAAGGAGAAGTTCAGTGCTCTACAAGAATATACAGTATAAGCACCTATTCTAGTCTGGACAGGAAGAAAGCTTTCCTAAACAACAAGTTTTGGCAAGGATGTGGAGGAAAAGAAACCCTCGTGCACTATTGGTGAGCATATAAATTGGCACAAACACTGTGGAAAACAGTATGGAGCTTCCTCAAAAAATTAAAAATAAATTACCATATTAGCCAATAATTTCACTATTGGGTATTTACCCAAGGAAAACACTAACTTGAAAAGATGTGCACATCTATGTTTATTGCAGCATTATTTACAATAGCAAAGACATGGAAGCAGCCTAAATGTCCATCAATAGACAAATTGATAAGGGAAATATGGGGGGTGTGTGTGTGTGTGTGTGTGTGTGTGTAATATTACACAGCCATAAAAAAGGATGAGATCATGCCATCTGAGACATGGATGAACCTACAGGGCATTATGCTAAGTGAAATAAGTCAGACAAGAAGACAAATACCATATGATTCCACTCATAAATGGAATCTAAAAAATTAATAAACAAACAAAAAAGTAGAATCAGAACTGTAAATAGGGAGAACAAACTGATGGTTTCCAGACAGTGGTGGGGTGGACAAAATGGGTGAAGGGGAGAAGGAAATACAGGCCTCCAGTTATGAAATGAGTACATCATAGAACTTAAGGAATACAATAATGATATTGTAATAGTGATGAAATGGGACAGATGGTAGATACATTGTGGTGAACATAAGGTATAAATTTATCAAATCAGTAAGCTGTGTACCTGAAAGTAATATAAAACACTGTGTGTCAACTATATTCAAATTAAAAAAATAAGAAAGGTCTCCTACCTTTTTAAGATTTTATTTATTTATTTGACAGAAAGAAAGAGAGAGAGAACAAGCAGGGGGGGATGGCAGGCAGAGGGAGAGGGTGAGCTGAGAAGGGATCTGGATGCTGGGCTCAATCCCAGGGTTCTGGGATCATGACCCAAGCCAAAGGCAGCCACTTAACTGACTGAGCCACCCAGGTGCCCTGAAAGGTCTCCTACTTTAAAAAGAATCTTTATCATACTTGTTGAGCATCTACTCTGTCTCAGATAGTAGTAGGACCTATCATATATGACATTAATCCCTAGACACACAATATTAGTAAAAGACATAGAAGGAAATCAACATTTATAGAGCAGTGCAATATCTGATATGTAAAAGAGAAGCACAAAGGCATTTGAAAAAGTGCTAAGAATTGGGGCACCTGGGTGCCTCAGTGGGTTAAAGCCTCTGCCCTTGGCTCAGGTCATGATCTCAGGGTCTTGGTATCGAGCCCCGCATCAGGCTCTCTGCTCGGCAGGGAGCCTGCTTCTCTCTCTCTCTCTCTCTCTCTCTCTCTGCCTGCCTTTCTGCCTGCTTGTGGTCTCTCTCTGTCAAATAAATAAATAAAATCTTAAAAAAAAAAAAGTGCTAGGAATCAGGGAACACTTCCTGGAAAGCATTCAGCCTCATTTTGGTAGTTAAGAATTATTCAGCCACAGAAAGGGGACATTCCAGTCAAAGGGGAGAACATATGCAAAGCTTTGGAGGTGGTTGTATCAAAACACATTTGGAAATCTGCAAGGAGTTCACTGTGATTAAAGCAGAGCATATGTTTAGAGGTAGGGATGATTTTGACCCATCTATATGTCGCACTGACAATCCAAACCTTAAAAATAAAAATCTTCAAGGATAGATGGTGATTCACCAATACAATGTCAACTACACATAAATTATAATTACAATATTTCGCTAGAAAAAAGCTATTTGTGGATATTTAAGAGAGCTGGAAAGTGTGTGTGTGGATATGTGTGTGTGGATGTATGTGTGCATGTGCATGCAGCAAAGGAAGATTGGAAATTAAAGCAAACTAGACTCTAAAATTATTTTTAAACAACCTGCAACAGTTTGAGTAGGAATTTGTTTATAGTCCAGGCCATAACATCATAAAACATAGCCAGAAATGTAGCTATGACACTGCATAAACAAAAGGAAAATAAAGTATAATGATTCCATTACTGATCATTCATACTGGCATACATCTTGCTAATTAAACTAAGTAAAAGAGGTTGAAGTATTCTGCTAATGAAAGGAATTTTTTTAAAAGTTGGAATGTAGGGCCACAATCTGCCCATCCTAGCAGTGTTGCCTACAAATAGTCATTAACCAGAAAGGGAATTATTATTTCCTTATGGAATTCAGCTTCAGTAATTTCCCTCTTGAACTTACATGGAAATCTTTAATATCATGCTACATCCATTCCCAACTGGAAACCTCAACTCATCCTTCAGCGTATCTCCTGAAACCCGTTCCTCCTTTTTATTTAGTCAGAAAGGACCAACTGAAATGTAGTTCCTTTCCATCTCTCACATGTATGTTTCTGTCACTGTTCAGAATTATGGAAATTAATTTTAAGGGGAGCAGTTGAAAGCCTACATATGTGGTTGTTTAAACAAAACCACATTTTTAGCCACCAATTAACTAAACTTGATGATCTAGAAACTCAAATTTGAAAAGCTTATTCTGCATGTTTTGGTTTGTTTGGGTTTTTTAAAATAAAATCATTATTGAGATTTTGGGACATGACCAAAGCCTGAAATGAAATCTTAGACTATCCTTTTTAAAACTTCATATACCAGCAGATGTTTTTGTGGTGTTTTTTTTTTTTCACTTTTGCTTTAAAGGCTGTCTTTAATTTCTTGCTTCTTTTTTAAACTAAGAAGCCATATCGGGAGTATAAGTTACTGAAACATTATCAATCTCTCCCACCACACCAGATTTACTACACAAGGACTTGTTCTACTAGTTAGACCTAGAAATTATTACTATTAGAATCAATGGTAAGGTTACTTCATTATTGGACTGTAATTTCCATTTTCACTTGCCCTCTGTCCTTGATTCTGCCCTTCTAACATCAGTGAGTAATAAGATGCAAATACAGAAGTTATGCTTAGCAAATTTGTAGATGATAAAAATGCAGAAAGGACAGAAAATATTGTTGAAAAAAGAATCAGAATTCAGAAAGAGCAGGAAAGGCTAGAACAATGGGGCAAATCTAACAAGCAAAATTTAGAATGAATAAGCACAAAATCCTATACATAGGTTCAAAAATTAGCTGTGCAAAGTTTAGAGTCAGTAAGTATGTAAAAGACTTCAGAATTTTAATTAATAATAAACTGAATATGTGTCAATAGTGTGATATGATTGCAAAAGAAATCTAATGGTTCTTTATGGTGCTCTCATAAATATATAATATTGAGAAAAAGTGGATAACTCAGTGTGAAGTTCAACTCTGGGTACCCATATTAGAGTGTGCATGGGATATGCTTGGTAAAAGAGTCTGAATCCAAGTTCCAAGAGAATGTGCTCAAGAAACTAGGTTATTTAACCTAAAGACAAAACTTGGGGAACAGACAGTAGTTATCTTCAAATATTTGAGAAGGGATTTGACTTAATGTGCATTGACCCACAGAAGAACTGGGATTAATGACTCTGAGATTTAAGGGAAAAGGCCTCAGTCGAATAGAAGAAAGAACTTTTTGTAGTCAGCCAAATAGTAAGTCAAAAATGGAATGGGCTGGCTCTAAGTCCCCTGCCCTTCACTGGTGGTATTCAAGTCCAAGCTGGACAATCCCAGCCAGGAGAAAAGCAGCAAACATCACACTGAGGACTCGAGCATTACGTGGCTTATTGGACTGGGTAATCTATGATCCAGTCTTTTTGGACAAACTCAGCTATCACAAAGGGGCTCATCTGGGCCCCCACAAAGCACAAGATCTCTTACAGCTGTCAGAAATTATAGCCTCAAATATGGCAAAGCTGACAGGAAGCTAATATTTTAGTTGTTCTACATGGAATCTTAGCCAAAAGGTCAAGAGGCAATATATTTTAGCAATGTGCAGTGGTCTGAGAGAAGGACCATTATTTTATGATGTGACCCTTCTTCCAACTGGGTGAGATCATCCCTGTCTTTCCAAGAACATTGCCCAGACCATGTGGGGACCTCAGGGTGAAGTAATGCCATACTTGGGCCTTTCAGAAAAATGATGTGCTGAGGAGAAACCCAGCTCAGAACCCCTAAACACAAATCTAAGGGTGCTTTAGCCAATGCAGAGAATATAAAGACCTATAAAGATGGGAGCTTTACAGATTAAACTAAATAGGTAATTTACTTACCTAAAATATTTTCAGACCATGTATCTTCAATGCTCAGATTTCCACCCTGATGCATTCAATAAATGAAGCAAATCCATGTGATGCTCTGCTTTACCTTATATAATATCATCTGATAGGAGGTAGGGTGGGGAGAGTGCGGTAAAACCTAGTGTCTCATTTTCTCAGATTTTGTTTGAGGATATTTTTCTAATTCTGTGAAAATACTTTTTTCTCTCTCCCTGAGAAAATTGCTGATACTTGACACCATGATCACACTCAGAACTGCAGAACTAATAGAAATACAAAAAGATTGTCTGCCTCAAACCATAAAGGAACAATTACAAGGAAAGCAAAAAGCCACTGTACTTTAAAAGCCCATCATTTCTTCTGCCTGAAGGTGAGGGAATGGGGGGTATTCTTTACCTCAATTAAGTAAAGACTTTCTTAGTCAGCTAAACCTAAGGATGAAATGCAAGGGCCCAGAGTCCTCGACCATGTGTTAATCTATCCAGCACTAAAAGGAAGGGACTGAAGTCAAGACCAAAGAAACTTAGTGAATACCTTGGTCCCAAATTCCCTAAAGACATGTTTAAGAAGCCCCAGCGGCCATTATAACATCCCAGCCAAATACATTTGGAAAGGAAGCAAGAGGCTTGTGTCCATTTCCAATGGTATCGCTGTTGCCCTCAATAATTTTGCTCCTTTTAATGTGTATTTGAAAGCTGCTTAGAGAATAGATCTATTTTTTCAAGTTCTGGGGCTATCTTTTTTAAGGTTTTATTTACTTATTTGAGAGAGAGAGAGAGAGAGAGAGAGAGAGCATGCGAGCAGAGAGACAAAGCATCCCAACACTTGAAATGAACAAAAGGGAAGTTTTCTTCACTTTCAAACCAACATTACACTTCTTGAGCCCTCTTTTAGAAAACCTTGTATAAAATCCTCCCTTGATAAGCAAGCTTCTGATAGAAGCTCCCCTCGCTAGCTCTTTGCTACTGTGTAGGTAAGTGACTATCTGCTGTCACCACAAAACAAAATGAAGGGAGATTTCTTTTTTTTTTTAAGATTTTATTTATTTATTTGACAGACAGAGATCCAAGTAGGCAAGAGAGGCAGGCAGGGAGAGAGAGGAGGAAGCAGGCTCTCCACGGAGCAGAGAGCCCGATGTGGGGCTCGATCCCAGGACCCTGGGATCATGACCTGAGCCGAAGGCAGAGGCTTTAACCCACTGAGCCACCCAGGGGCCCCAAAACGAAGGGAGATTTCTACTTTAAGGATCACATCTTAGAGTTCAGACTTTCCCACTCTCTTATCTCTGAGTATTCCTTAACTAATACATTTGAATTAAATTAAAGAGCCAGCATGAATTAAATTATGGACCAGAGGCACATTTTCTATTCTGTAAAGGTCAGTAATCTTTTTGCAAGCCTCATGTATTTCTCCCCCAATTGGATATTCACACTCATATATTCCTGAAAGGGACATGATCTTACCAGAGATGATCATCTTTCTCTGGAAAGAACCAATTGGCTTCCACCAAAGCATTTTGAAATATTTATTCTTATAGACTACTTGCTAATGCCAAGAAGATGCACCTTTACAATGGCAAGATCTAGCACCTTAAGTAATGAAACAAAGCCTCACTAATAGTCAGACAACCTGACTGTTATGTTCTCTTGAGGTGACGCACAAACCATCACTTATGATGTACAGTTGCTACACATGTTCAAACTGAATCTGATTGAGGGCTTAGACATCATTTCCAGTCTACAGGAAGTAAAGAATCTAAAAGAACAAGGTTAAAAATAAACATAAGAAAACAGTAAACAGTAAGGCAAATCCGGAATGTGGAATGTCTTATAATTAACTAAATATATATCAGACCTCCTATGTTTGTTGCCATATTATTCACAATAGACAAGAGATGGAAACAGCCTAAACGTCCATTAACAGAAACTAGATAAAGAAATGGAATGTATGTATACAATGGAATATTAGTCAGCCATTAAAAAGGAAGGAAATTCTGTCATGTACTACAACATAGATGAACTTTGAGGACATTATGCTAAAAGAAATAAGACAGTCACAGAAGGACAAATTATGCATGATTCCATTTCTATAAAGTTTCTAAAGTAGTCAAACTCATCAAAGCATAATGTAGAATTATGGTTGCCCTAGGCTGTGGGAAAGGGAAATTGGGATTTGTTATTCAATGGTTATAAATTCCATTCATGTAAGATGTAAAAGTTCTAGAGATATGATGCTTATAGTAAACAATACTCACTGCACACTTAAAAACATGTTAAGAGGACAGATCTCATGTTATAGGATTTTTACAATTAGGATGTTATAAAAAAAATTTGTGAAACTAATTAGTTCAGCCAAGCTACAAGATCAATGCCTAATATCAACTGCATTTCTTTATACAATAATAATATAGAAACCAAAATTTAAAACATGATTCCATTTAAAATTGCTTCAAAGAAAATGAAATACTTAAGTATAAATGTAACAAAACAGGTACAAGATCTGTACCTTTTTCATTACAAAGTGTAATGAAAGGGGTGCCTGGGTGGCTCAGTGGGTTAAAGCCTCTGCCTTCAGCTCAGGTCATGATCCCAGGGTCCTGGGATCGAGCCCCGCATCGAGCTCTCTGCTCAGTGGGGAGCTTGCTTCTCTTCCTCTCTCTCTGCCTGCCTCTCTGCCTACTTGTGATCTCTGTCTGTCAAATAAATAAATTTTAAAAATCTTTTTTTAAAATGTAATGAAAGAAATCAAAGAAGACCAGGATAATTGGAGAGTTCATAGATAGAAAGATTTTGTTTATATATTGGAAGATTTGACATAATTCAGATATTGGTTCTCCCCAGATTGATATATAGGCTTAACACAATTCCTATCAAAAACCCAGTGAGACGTTTTGTAGATATAGGAAAGTTAATGCTGAAATTTATGTGGAAAGACAAAGGATCTATATTAGCCAAAACAATTTCCAAAAAGAATAAAGTGGGAAGAATTATTGTTTCTGATGTTAAGATTTATTATATAGCTATAGTAATCAAGACAGTATGATACGAGCAGAGGAATAAACATATATACAGATCAATGGAATAGAATTGAGAATCCAGAAATAGACTTACACCTATTGCTTAACTAATTTTTGACAAAGGTGCAAAAACAATTCAGTGGAGAAAGGATAGTTATTTCAACAAATAGTACTGGAACAATGGAACATCCATAGGCAAAGGAAGGAAAGAATGAAGGAAGGAAGGAAGGAAGGAAGGAAAGAAGGAAAAGAGGGAGGGAGGGGGGAGGAAGGAAGGAAGGAGAACTTGACCTCAAAAATACAAAATTTAAGTCAAGATGGATCAAAGAGTTCAACCTGTGTCCCCATTCATGACTGTCACTAATTCATAATCAGCCTTAAGATGGAATTTTTAAAAAAGATTTTATTTACTTATTTGACAGAGAGATAGAGCACAAGTAGGCAGAGCGGCAGGCAGAGGGAGAGGGAGAAGCAGGCTCTCCACTGAGCAGGGAGCCCGATGCAGGGCTCGAGCGAGTATCATGGTTTGTTTGTTTTTTTTCACTCTCTTAAGTTTCCTTGGAGTTCCTCTTAAGTTCCAGAATAAGAAATTCGTGCCTATTTATGAAAACTTCACAAATAATTATACCCGTATTTCAGAGACCCTTATGTCCCTCTGACTTTCCTGGGAATCAAATATAGAGTAAGCAATCCCTAGCTCCCTCGAACTCCTTGAGCAAAATATTTTCCAGACAGTTATCCAATCCAGTCAACTAATTTCAGTTTTTTGTATTGACTTGAAATAAAAGGATTATGAGTACATAGAAATCAATCTGTAGCTAAGAGATTTGTGATAGCCAGTATCTATCTGCTTTCCCATCTGCAAAAAGTCTTGATTTCAGATGTTTTTCACTAAAAACATGGAATCTTAACACACACTGTCTGGGTATGAATATTCATCATCCCACTGACTACATACTTAACTGTCCGTACCTCAGTCTCCTCATCTATGAAATGAAAATAAAAATAACAATTTCATAGGGTTGTTCTGAAGACTAAATAGATTAATACTTTCAAAGCACATAGAATAGTGCCTGACACAAAATAAGTACTATAAAATTATTAGTTTCTTTTTTTAAAGAGTTTATTTATTTGAGAGAGCAGGAACAGGGGTAGGGGCAAAAGGAGAGAGAGAAACAGATTCCCCACTGAGGCAAGAACCTACACAGGGCTCTGTCCCAGGACCCCGAGATCATGACCTGAGCCCAAGGCAGATGCTTAACCAACTGAGCCACCCAGGTACCCCAAATTGTTAGTTTCTACCCATTTTGTCCCAATTGGTTTTCTCTTCGTATTTCTCCTTATTTTTTTATGGGCACTTCATCCCCACTCTCAGGCTTAACTTGGAAATGATAAAGTTTTTCTTTATTACATCAAGACAAAATGTTATTGTTGGATCCCTCTTTAGGTAGAGGCCTCTTAACTACATTAAACCTTGTACTTTTGCAACTTTCTGAAATGTTGAGTTGGCTGTTGTGATGACTGTATTCAGAAATAGCACGGAGATAAACAGTGCCAGGATTTGAACCCAACCTGCTCACACGAGCTGTGAAATCCAGACCATAGCCATGTCCTAAGTGCTGAAGAAATTTTTTCCTCACTCCCCCCTGGAGGAACCCAGACATTTCTTTCACTAAAAAGCTGCAGAAAAATGATATTTTGTACCTGGTTCCAGAAGTGTTACAACCGAAAATAACATTTTAACCCTATGGCTAAAAAACGTAATTTGTATTACAGTCTAAAACATGCTCTTATTACACAGGTAATGTTTAAATTAAACCAATAAAAATCAATAATTATTCACTAATTACATGTCAGCTATCCTTCAATTAAGAATAAAAAATTTAATGATTATTCATGAAGGACATAACAGTGACAACTCACATTCATAGATTTTATTTTTTGCAAAAATATTTCAGGAATATTATCTTTATGTTCTTCATGAAAACCTAATAAAATATGTATTATCCTCATTTATAAATAAGAAGTTGAGACTTAAAGAGTCCAACTTACCTAAAATAATATGGCTAATAGTGAAGCGGCCTTTCCACATGGGCCCTCTGGCTTCAAATACAGTGCATTTTATTCTCTGACTTGGTGCTGAGTGCTGAGCACTGTGAAGTAAGCCAAAAGTGAAAATGAGAATCTCTACATTTGAGAAACTCATAGCCTAATTGGGAAACAAAATGATAAGTTAGATAACAAGATTATTAATAAAACAATGCAGACTTTTATGATGTATGATTTTATAAATGTATTTGTAGGTGGGGATATTAAACTCTTAGTGGATTTCTGGAGAGAACCACCACCAGTGGAAAATGGCACTATTGCTTGTACCTTCTCTTCAGTTTCCTGAAAGGGCCCTATGACCCATTTCTGCTTACTACAAGAAAACCTAGGAAACCTAACCTGTCATCCATAAGATAGCACCTTATACATACCCAGAAAAGAAATTAGGAGGCATTTATATAGTTTGCTAAATATTTTAATAAATATACTAGGATACTAAATATATTAGTAAGCATAAACACAGCTTACTAGATATTTTGAATAAATATTACATACTACAATAAGTGGTCTAAAAGAAATTTAATAGCATGCATGCTTTCCTACAGAATAACAATGAAGAATCTTAATTTAGAAAGCATTCCTTTTTCCTCTGACCATTACATGTTTGGCTTCTACTCATCTTATCTGGGCAATTTAAATGTTACCTCCTTAAAAAGGGCTACCAAAATGATTCTTAAAAAAATAAAAAATAAATTTAAAATGTTTTAATAAAATTAAAGTTTTTTTTTAATTATGATCCCCACTGTTATTCTCCAATAAAGCATTCTATTAATTCCTGACAATCAGAGGAAAGAGAAACAGTGTGTATAAATGTCATTAGTAGAGTAAAAGCTTTTGCTGGTCAAAACCACAATGAGATACTACCTCACACCAGTCAGAATGGCTAAAATTAATAAGCCAGGAAATGACAGATGTTGGTGAAGTTGCAGAGAAAGGGGAACCCTCCTACACTGTTGGTGGAAATGCAAGCTGGTGCAACCGCTCTGGAAAAAAGCGTGGAGGTTCCTCAAAAAGTTGACAATAGAGCTACCCTATGGCCCAGCAATCACAATACTGGGTATTTACCCTAAGGATACAAATGTAGTGATCCGAAGGGGCATGTGCACCCAAATGTTTATAGCAGCAACGTCCACAATAGGCAAACTATGAAAAGAACCTAGATGTCCATCAACAGATGAATGGATAAAGAAGATGTGATATATATATATATCTATATATATATACACACACACTGGAATACTATGCAGTCATCAAAAGAAATGACATCTTGCCATTTGCGATGATGTGGATGGAACTAGAGGGTATTATGCTTAACTAAATAAGTCAATCAGAGAAAGACAATTATCATATGATCTCTCTGATGTGAGGAATTTGAGAGGCAGGGAAGGAGGTCGTGGGGGGTAGGGAAGGAAAAAATAAAACAAGATGGGATTGGGAGGGAGACAAACCATAAGAGACTCTTAATCTCACAAAACAAACTGAGGGGTGCTGGGGTGTGGAGGGGTAGGGTGGCTGGGTTATAGACATTGGGGAGGGTATGTGCTATGGCGAGTGCTATAAAATATGTAAGCCTGATGATTCACAGACCTGCACCCCAGGGGCAAATAATACATTATATGTATAAACAAACAAACAAACAAAGCTTTTGCTGGTGGAACAGAAAGAAGGCCCTTGTGACCAAAGCATGGGGCAGAGTAACATAAGATGAGTTTGGAAAGGTAAGCAGAGGCCAGCTCTTCATAAAGTCTTTGTGAACCAGGGTCAGGAGTTTGGATTTTGCTTTATCTGTAGTAAAAACTTAATGAAGAGTTCTCAGGTAAGCAAAATGATGTTATTTACATTTTTTAAAATTTTCTGTTTCTGTATAAAAAGATTTTCTACTCATAAAACGTCTTCTATAATCTCAAATCATTGACAAGCAATATCTACCACTTTTCTTCTGCCAAATTTTAAAATCTATAGGAAACAAGTGATTTTCCATCAAAATATGTTTCCAAAATTGATTCAGTAAAATGTAGAACACTTAAATGTGTATATAATTTTAAAAAATACATACTAAAGCATTACCATTTAAAGTGGCACCAGATTCAGAAGATTTGCAGGTAAGTTGTCTCTAAATTCATTGAAAAATCATTCCCATGTATCCTATTTCAGAGTATGTGGAGGTAGAAGAACATAAGTTTCCCTATCCATTCTATCATAATACTAATGCCAAAAACAAATAAAGGTATTCCAGTAAAGAAAACTAGAACAATTATAATAAAAATTAAAATCTGAGATTAGATATTAACAAATCAAATCTAACAATGCATGGAAATAGTTATTCTGTAACTAAGTAAAGTTTATTCCATAAAAGCAAAATTTCCCAATTTTAAGAAATGTATTAGTATTATTTATTACATTAAAAATTAAAAGAGAAAAATAAGTGATGACTTAAATATACACACTCCCCCAAATAGAGATATTAAATTGGATATTCCTGAGCTAACAAAACAAATAAAAAATGAGAATGGTTCCAAACATGACAAAAATATTAAATAAATCAATAAAGGGGCACCTAGGTGGCTCAGTTTGACTCAGGTCATGACCCCAGGGTCCTGGGAACCAACCCTCACTCCTACCCCTCCTGCTTGTGTTTCATCTCTCACTGTGTCTCTCTCTGTCAAATAAAGAAATAAAATCTTAATATATATATACACACAAACATATATACATACACCCAAGTTCTCTGCAAATAATTATTTTTGTCATTGACAAAAATAATTATTTGCAGAGAACTTGGCACATGCCTGGAAAATACAAAAGATTCAACTAAAGACTCAACTAAAAAGTTGTTTGTCCTAATTCGAGAATTTGGTAATGTGGTTAGAAGTAAGATAAATATATAAAAATTATTAACTTATTTCATGTTAGCACTGACCAGTTCAAAAAGTGAAGACATTGGTAGGGAGGAAGTTTACAGCATATTCAAAATAGTGACAAAACCTAAAAATACATTCAACAAGAAAGTCATAAAACCTATTGAAAATATGGAATAATGAGAACACATTATAACTCTCATATTTTTTTTAAGATTTTATTTAGTTATGGAGCGCCTGGGTGGCTCAGTGGGTTAAAGCCTCTACCTTCGGCTCAGGTCATGATCCCAGGGTTCTGGGATCGAGCCCAGCATCGGGCTCTCTGCTCTATGGAGAGCCCGCTTCCTCCTCTCTCTCTGCCTACCTGTGATCTCTGTCTGTCAAATAAATAAATAAAATCTTTTAAAAAAATGTATTTACTTATTTGACAAAGAGGGAGAGAACACAAGCAGACGGAGCAGCAGGCAGAGGGAGAGGGAGAAGCAGTCTCTCCATAGAACAAGGAGCCTGAAGCAGGGCTCAATCCCAGCACCCTGGGATCATGACCTGAGCCAAAGGCAGCTGCTTAACTGACTGAGACACGCAGGTGCCCCTATAACTCTCATATTGAAAATGAAAAGTCTATCATTCTCAAGCCATTGTATAAATTTAATGTAATATCAATTAGAATCCCAAAGCATTATTTTGTTTTTGGCGTGCTGATTTGGGTAGACGTTGGAACTAGATAAAATAATTCTCAAAATCACCCAGAAGAATAAATGTATAAAAGAAAATTATGAAAAAGATAACAATGAAGGGGCTTAGATATTAAAATCTATGATACAGCTTATGTAAACAAATAATTATGGTATGGAACAGCACAGAAAAGTAGGTCAGTGAAACAAACTACAGAACAAATTAAAGTATATTCAGAAATTTAACATTTAATAAAAATAGCACTTCAATGCAGTGGGAAAAGATGTATTCTTTAATAAAAATTAAAGTTGGGACAAGTGGCTATCCAAGGAAAGGAAACAATGTTAAATACTAAAATAAATTTCAGACATAAGAAAGTAAACAAGAAAAAAGTATGTAAACATATTTTAAATAGTAAAACATTTTTATAACCTTCAGATATAGATCATCCTAAACAATAAAAAACAAAACAAAACTCAGAAGCCATTAGGGGAAAAACATATTATTGACCACATGAAAATCAGAAGATACAAAAAATTAGGCCATAAACAATGTAAAAACAGAGTAAAAGAAAGAGACAAAGGGCCAAAATTCTAATATAGTCAATCCATTTCTGGGGTTTTAGATGAATAGAAAGAGAAACAATCATTTCCTATTTTATGTTTTTTAAGTGTTTAAATTACATGACTTTCATTTTTGAGGTTATTTGGTAATTTTCAGAAAAAAAGAATTGCGCTGGAGGTAGAAGCCATATTATGACGGATTAAGAAATCAAAGGGAATTGAGAAAACAAAGTGGTGACAGGAAAGAATGAGATAGTGAAAGTGAGGGAAGTTTTTTCTTAAGTTGTGGATATTTTTACATTTGGGGAGAAAGAGCTAGTAGAAGAGAGAAAAGACAGATACAAAAAGGGGATGGAATGAGAGAAGGGAAAGAATTACCTTAAAATAAGGGAGGTACCTCTTCCTATAACGGGATAAGATCAGCCCCAGGCAACTTTTAAGGGAGACAGGAAGAGACCAGAGAGAATGCCTTTCTGATGATGGTCTCTATTTTCTCTTGGAAGAGGAAAAGACTGTGAACACATTACTGGCTAAGAATGAAAAGAACGAAAGGGGATAGAATTCCTAAAGAAAGTAGTACATTTTAAAATAGCTGCTGTGGGAAAAAAGAAAACAAGCTGACCAACGACAAGTCAGAAGGTTTCTGAACATTATGGAATGCCTTGCTGGAGTTTGTATTAATGCCCGTCTGATCGGCCATACAGTTTTCTCCAGCTGACTCCTAACACAGAGAGTAGAACATAGACACTGGAAGAAGGATTCACACAGAGTGAGAGATTGATTGATGGGATGGAATATGCAGGGAATAAAAGGAATTGAGGACATCATTATGATTATCAGTGAAATCCAGGCTTGGTGGGAAAGGAAATAAAGACAGAGCCCCAGATAAACCAAAAGTGTTTCCCAAACTTTATTATAAATAGAGAGCATCTTCAGAGGAATCCAAGGGGCATACTCTGAAAAATGCTAGTCTAGAAGAATGAGGCACATAGAAGAGATGAGTTTTCAAAAACTCAAAAACATGACAGAAAGAGTAAGAAAGTCCTGAAGGGAAGTGGGCATAGCTGTGGTTTAGGCTAATGCATTGTCAGCAAAGGGAGGGAGTTAAGGGTCTGAGGGTTTCTTAATGCTACTACCACACACCAGATATTCTTCTCTGCCTTAATTTCTCCACTAAGGATATTAAGATGCTCTTTTCCCTCCTTGTATTTTTTTAGTTAAGGGTGTCACTACGGAGAAGTTTGAGATTTTTTTTTAACCTGTAAAAAAAAATTTTTAAGCTGCTTAAGCTTGAGATGTGGTGAAATAATTTACACAGAAGGTTTTCCAACCTATTAGTTTTCATTATTAGGGAGGTAATAGGACTTTATTTTTTGTGGTTTTGCTTTTTTGAAATATGGTTACCTAAGTGAGGCCTGTATTGGTTAATTTTATGTGTCACTTCACTTGGCTAAAGGATACCCATATAGCTCATAATCAATTATTTCTGGAAGTGTCTGAGGGTATTTCCAGAAGAGGTTAGCATTTGAATGGGTAGACTGAGTAAAGAAGAGGCCCTTACCAATCTGATTTGGCATCTCCCAACCCCCTGAGAGCCTAAACAGAACAAAAGGTAGAGCAAGGATGAATTTGTTCTCTGCATGAGCTGAGACCGCCATCTTTTCCTGCCCTCAGACATTGGTTCTCCTAGTTCTTGGGTCTTTGAACCCAGACTAAATCATACCTCCAAATTTCCTGTTCTCCAGGCTTAAAATAGCTTCTCAACATTCATAATTGTTTGAGCCATTTCCTAAAATAAGTCTCCTTTTAAATATACATGTATCCTATTGGTTTTGTTTCTCTAGAGAACCCTGACTAATGTATCAAGTAATAGCTCTAATACTGAACTAAGTGCGATGAGATATATAGAGAAATAAATGTTGTAATATATCCTCAAGTAATTTAGAGTTGAGTTGGTAGGGCCAAAGGAACAAGAAATAATGATTAGTAAGTGGTTAGATTAGTCAGAGAAAGCTCCTGAAAGGCAACTAAGGAATCTTATTCCTTGATTCATTTCATTTATTCACTTACTGTGCAAGGTTTCGTGAATTTCAAATGGCAGCTGAGGATTATGCTAGTAAGGAACGTCCATTCTTATCAGAGCCTCACCAACTTTAACAGAGCTTTATAATTATGCAAAAGCCACCTGATCTATCCTTTGCATTTGGATTGGCAGTTTTTCTTTTTCTTTACTTTTAAGAATTTTCACTTCCACAGATGTGAAGATAGTTGTGAAATGTGGCTTTCCTTTGCACAAAAAAAAAAAAAAAAAAAAAAAAATCCAGTACCAACACTGTTCCCTCAAGCCAGTAATTCCCAGGCTTTGATATTTTAGTTTAGTAGTGACCATTATGTTTGTTTTCATCATGAGAAAATTTGAGTCATTTTGGGCACAGGTTCAAGGTTATATGCTGAAGGCATGGACCCCATCCCTAAATTCACTAGCAAACTCAAACCATAATTAATGAGCTGTGGTTGAGCATGAAGATAAGATACAGCTAAAGTCACACCTATACTGTACAGATAACTTACCAAATCGACTTCAATTTTGGACAATGACCCCCTTTCCTCCTTTCTTAATCTGGAATTATATGCAGCTTATTTTTTCTTTTCTTGCTTAAAGAATTAGATTATGTGATCATGGGCATTGGGATTGGCAGAGCTGCACATATTCTCCATGGCTAAATCCACAGGTCTGTTCTCTGTCTTCATTTTACTTGAATTATCTGAACAGATGACACAGTTGATCAATCCCTCCTCCTTGAAACACCTTCTTTACTTGATCTTTTTAGGGCACCACATTCTCTCCATTTTTCTGCTACCCCCTGGCTGCTCCTTTCCATTGTCCTCTGCTGGTTCTTCTTCAACATCCCAATACCCTAACATTTGGAGTTTAAATCAAGCTCATGATCATTCCTCCACACCTGTTGTGATCGCATTTCCCCATCTCAAGAAATGCAACTTTTTCCTTCCAGTTGCTCACACTAAAAACTTGGGAGTCATCATTGACTCCTCTTTCCTCTCATATTCCACATCCTGTTAGTCAGGAAATTCTGTCGGGTCTGTCTCTGAAGTATATCTCAATGTGAACCCTTCACCACCTCCACTCTACCCCCCAGGCATGACTCCTTCCTGGAAGCCACCACTAGCTTCCTCCATTGTACCACTAAAGTGCACCCATAACACTGCAGAGTGAGTCTTTAAAATATATCATCTCATGTCACCTCTTTGCTCAAAATTCTCTAATAGCTCCCATCTCACTTAAAGTAGAAGACAGTCCCTATAATGACTTACAAGGTCTTCCATGACCTGACACCTAAAGCTTTTCTGATTTCATGTCCTTCTACTCTTTCTCTAATGCCTCTCCAGTCACAGATCTGCTTTCTGTTTCCCTGACATCCAAGGAACGCTCCTGACTTGGGAATTTTATACTGTTTGCAATGTTTGCAAAGCTCTCCCTCCGTGGAGCTACATGGCTCACTCCCACATGGCCCTCAGGTCTTTGCTCAAACATCATCTAATCACAGAAAGCTTCCCTAACCAACTTACAATCGCAAATAACAACAACAACAAAAGAACCCCATCCCAGCATGCTCTTCTCTTTTCTTATTTAATTTTTCCCATAGTACATACCATCATTCAACATACTATTTATTTTACTTATTTACTGTTGCTTTTCCTCCCATCCACAAGATGTAGGCTCCTCATAACCAGGGACTTTTTGTTGTGTGTTTTCTTCATTGCTATATGCTTAGCGCCTAGAACAGTGTCTAACAGATAGTAGGTACTTAATGTTTTGAATGAATGGTCGTATCTTACTCCAAAGCCATGTGATAAAACAAATCTCAAGTAAAGCTCAAACACAAGACTCTGAAGAAGTTGTGTCCATGACCACTTAACTGCTTACACCACTCCAAAGAACAAGAAAGTATATTGTTTTGCTTTATTTTGTTTCGGTTCCCTTATATATCATGTCCTTTTATCCCAGGATAGCTGGCCTTTCCCATATACTTTACTCTGTTCTCCCATCGTCATGTGGTTTCTTCACTACAGTATAATCTGTTCCTTTCTAAAGAGAAAAACTACCTTACTAAAATGTAAATACATCTTAGGATTGTCCTGCACATCCAATATAACTCTAAAACAATGGAGTGAAGCAGAATTTTTCCATTATAAAAAACAAACTACTTGAAAAGCCATGGAGCCATATTTTTCCCTGCTCTTGACCTTGACCAAACTGGGCTGGTTATTAATAAAAATAATATCATATTTGGGTCATTCAAAAGGGAAGAAAGAGGTATAATGAGTTAGGGTAGAACAGAATAGGGCTCATAGCTAAACTGAAGTTGCCAATTGGGCCTACTAGTTGCTAATCTGGGATCATGAAATGCTTCAGATAACATTAAATATCTGATGTGCTCTGTTCTTGGGAAAAGTTCTCAGTTACATCTTGGTCGCTCTGCATGTCAAATGGCAAAACTACCAAAATAGCAGGGTGGATCTGTAATGTCTAAGCTTGATACACCCCATTGGGCTGGTTCCCACTGGTCACACACACACACCAATTACTCTTATAGTTGATGCACATGATCCCTCACAGGACCTTGATGTAGCTTAGTTCACGGACCATGATTTATATGACTTACGGTTTCTGTCTAGTTGATTCGTCCATTCTATCCCAGTCCTTGAATCCTCTGTGCCTTTCCCTAGTGTCACCTGCATTTCATCTCCCAGTCCAAGACTTTCCTGTTCATTCCTTTAACCCAGTGAAGAAACATGAGCCAGTTAACATCCCCACATATCACCCCAACCACCACACTCTTGCTCCAGAATTGTGTTTGGGGCGATCCCAGCATCTCCAGCCTTTCTTCAGAGTAAGATCTCCTGAAAGTCTTGCTCTTCTCACTCTTTTCAACACCTGTGATTCCATCACTGCTTATAAGAGCAGACAATATAAAAATGGGGTTCAAACAGTTTTTCCTTAAACTTGATTTTCATAAAAACCTCCTCTGGCCTTCCCGTCTCACCTAAGGGAGAAAGGGAATAGTTAAGACAGACCTGCAAAGCCCAGATATACAAGCCCAAGAAAAGACTGGGGTTTAGTAGTAAGATGATAAAATTTAGATTTAATTTAATTTAAATATAGACATATTACTCCCACTATTGCCACCCAAAGGACTCAGTATAACAGTGAACCTATAGCTAAAGAACCACAAGACAGAGACTCTTTCTAAGAAAGAATACTTAGGGAAGCCTGAAGTTAATAGCAGAGACAAAAGCACTTCTGGCACCTAGAGCTATAGCAAACATTAAATACAATCCAACCTACACCATTTGCTTCCCTGGTTCTCAGACCTTTGGATTTGGACTAGACTATACCATCAGCTTTCTAGGACCTCCAGATTGCAGATGGCAGATCATTGACCTCTCATCCTCCATATTCATATGAGCTAATCCCTAATAATAAATCTCTTTCAATATATCCAGATAGATAGATATAGATGATATAGATATAGATACAGATATATCTTATTTGTTCTATTTTTCTGGAGAATCCTGACTGATGCAGAGTCTCTTATACTTTTGAGTGATAATCATATTAAGGACAGTCTGTAGTCCAATGTAGGCCAAGATATACCATAGATTCTCTAAATTACTAGGAGGAAATCGAAATTTATTCTTAGTCCACATGAATTTCAAGGGCCCTTGAAAGTTCTTCCAGTCTATTTTTTTTTATTTCTCTACCTCTTAATATGTCTAAATATCCATGATTGTTAAACAAAAGGTGATTAGATATCAACTTGCTAAGCATAAATTGATATTATACCATTCTAAGGAATTACAACTAAAGAAATGAGCCCAGCTGCCTAAGATGAAGCTCTGCCATATTTTTGGAAATTTAAAGATAAGGATAGCCTCTGCTTTCTTGAGGTGTCTCCTCCCTCTAACCTATTTTGAGGTAATGGCCTCCAAAGGCTAAGGCTTAGGGAGATGAAACAAAGAGAAGCACCAAAATAAAGTCTTCTCCCCCTAGGGAGAGTTGACTTAATAAAATTATTCTTTCTAATGCCTTGGGAGAAAAAAAAAGTTCTGACTTTACTTAACCAGCTCTCCCCCATGCTCAATTTATTCATAAAAAGAATTTCCTTTCTGGCCATTCAAATATAACACATAGATATTCTAAAATTTTGTAGAAATATAAAGAAATCTAAAGTAAAAGTAAATGGTCATGCATTTTTTTTCAGTAAACACATATATTGAGTACCTCCTATGTGTCTGACACAACTAAGAGATAAAAAGAAACATGAGGCATTGCCCTGAATGTTGCAGAGTCAGGGAGAGATGCAACATGTAAATATGTAGCATTTCCCTCAAAGGCTAATGAAGAAAATAGAAACATTCCAGGTATTTCAGCAAAGAAAATTTAAAATGGGGAATTGGTTACACAAGTGATGGAAGCATTGATAAAACAAAGAGGGGTGGTGAAGCAACCCAGAGATTAATCAAAACAGGAAACCACTCCCAGATCTAGAGGTAGAAGGCTATAGGGGTGCCTGGATGGCTCAGTCAGTTAAGCAGCCAACTCTTTATTTCGGCTCAGACCCTGAACTCAGGGTCATGATCTCAGGGTTGTGAGATCAAGTCCCATGTCGAGCCCCATGCAGGGCTCCCCACTGGGCATGGAACCTGCTTAATATTCTCTCCCTCTCTCTCCCTCTCCCAACTCTCTCTCTCTCTAAAAAAAAAAAAAAAAAGTGGGGCTGGAGAAGGTGTTAACAGAAACTTTAAGCCTCAGAAAAGATGTAGCCCCTGCTGAAAACTTGAAAAATACTCTTAGAAATGGAGAAAGGGAGAAACAGAGAGGGAGAGACTCAAGTCTCCCTTCCTCTGCCCTCTATTCTCCTTCCAGACTCTCTCATAAGACAAACTCATTTAAAAAGTGTTAGTATGGGAGCCAGAGAAATGGAGTTTGCAGAAGAAGGGTGAGGAATGGACCTTAGAAATAGGAAATGATTGATATATGAAGCCATGGTCCTTTAGGTGAGTCTATTCTATTCTATTCTATTCTATTCTCACTTCGGCATACCAAAGCAAGCTTCCAGAACTTATATTTGCAAGAGAACTCCATAGCCACATGTGCAAACAAAGACCAGATTGCCCCCATCCAAATTTTAGTGTGCCTCTTCTATATATCCCATCAGCTTACATATACTCAGTTTGCCCCATTGACAAATCCTGACACATGTTCATGGTGATTTTTGTGATGTGAATATTTGGTCTCTCATGTATATTGTGAACCTCTCTCATACCATATGGTGTTTCCTTCTGCAACCTGCATCCATCCCCTTCACCCCTACTCTGCCTAGATTTCTACGTAGTGTAGACAACCCATGTATTTAGAAATAGTTTAAGTATGCATTTCAAGAGATTAGACTAAGGTAATGATTCATGAAAAAAACTTCTGTGGCCAAGTAAGTTAGTGAAAATCATATATTGTTTTCTTCTTAGAGAATTGCAATGAAGATTGATTAATTTAGAGACTCAGAGAAATCCTCCAAGTTTTCCCAAATTAATTGAACACGGAAAACTTTTGTTCTTATAATGCCTATTAATACCCAATGAATACACTGTGATAAACACTGATTCAGATCATGTCACCACAATGTCAGTCTTAGCATCAGTAACATTTATTGTTCAAGGCATTGTGTGAGGTACCGCTGGAGATATTGGATTGTAAGATACAATCTATTCCCACAGATGATTATAATAAAGTTGAGCCTGAACATATAAATAAAGAGATAAATAATAATTTAAGGCAGCATGGCATAAGTATCAAATGGGTGGTCCAAACCAAGACGGCAGCAAGCGTGAACAGGAGGCAGGATTGTTGTAATCTAAGTGTCTGGGAAGGTTCTAGAAGAATCTGAGACTTGAGTTCATCCTTGGGAGAAAACACACACACATTCACATACACAGGGGCAAAAATATGGATGGCATATTTGGGGAAAACAAGAAGACCAGTTTAGACTTGTTCAAGTAGTAGGGTCAAAGTGTAACATACCTTGCTTCAATTGCTATAAGAAGGATCTGGATCTTTATTATACAGGCCAAGAGAACTACTGAAGTTCCTTGAGAGAAGGAGCATCTCAGATAAATAAGCGTGTTTATATAAAGTGTGGTTCCCCTCAGCAACTAGAACAAAAGTGCTCAAAAAAGGCTTTTTGGTTGATGTCTGGCTTAGTCTAGGCTCCCCCCCAAACCAGAATCTAGGACAAGGTCTTTGTACTGGTGCTTTATTTTTGAGCTGTGATCCCAAGGAACTAGAGAGGGAGACTGGGAAGAGTTCAAGAGGGAAGAGGGGAAGCCAATCAATCAAGTTCCTCACCACTGCGGGTAACTGAGGCTTGATCCTCCTGAAACCCTCTAAGAAAACTATGAAGAATGCACCTCAGAATTGTTCACCCAAGAAATGAAAGACAGGAATATTTATCTACCAGTTTCCATCCCCCACAAGTCAAGGTTGTCCTCACATCTGCATATATGCTCCAGAATGCTCCAGTGTGTTTCTGCAGGCAACCCACTTAATGTAGGCTGAGAAACCCTGTGTCTGACAGTAAGAAATAAATGTGGTGTGATGTCAAGCTACACCTGTATGCATCTTGTGACCTCTGCAGTGGCTGTAATTAAAAGAGGGGTCGGAGAGGATGTCTACATGAGAGGCATCTGATATAACCTCCAAAGGAAGATCAATCTAATCCAACATCATATTTTCAGATTCCTACCTGGTTCCTTTCTCTTCGGTCCTCTGCACCATGATCCTTACACCAACTCCAGGGTTTTTGGCATTATTCTTTATATCTCCTTCCATTTTCCCCATCATTAAAAAAATGAAAACAAAAGTAGCCAAATTTGGGACATCTGGGTGGCTCAGCTGTTAAGCATCTGCCTTTGGCTCAGGTCATGATCCCAGGGTCCTGCGGTTAAGCCCCACGTCCAGGGATCAAGCTCCTTGTTCGGTGGGGAGCCTGCTTCTCCCTCTCCCACTGTCCCTCCCCACCCCTTTTGTTCTCTCTCTCAGTCGCTTTTGCTCTCTCTATCTCAAATAAATATCTCAAATAAATATCTCTCTATCTCAAATAAATAAATAAAATCTTTTTTAAAAATAGTCAAATTTTAAGGAATTATGTTACCTTATTTACACACACAAAAAAATCACTTTTCAGATTTAATACAGTACATTTGTTGGCAAAAAGACCACCAAAAGTTCCCAGAAAAGATGTGCATGTTCTGCAGACAAAATCTATCTTCCATAAAAATGTTGTCAATAAAATTTTACACTTCTAGAACAATTGTGCATCTACATTCAGAATAAAGTAAAGTCACCGCCTTGCTCACCACCCTAGACCAGGTCTGCTTTAGCAGAAGCCATACTTGGAGATACGGTTCTTCAGAACTGCCTCAAACCAGCAATGTTCATCATACATTCATTCAACAAACACTGTTAAGGACTTACTATGATCCAGGCACTGTCCTAAGCTCTGGGGTTAAAATTCTAAACAAACAGACCAAATCTCTGCCCTTGTGAAACAGAATTTAGTTGCAGGGGAAATGTACAAATAAATACGTAATATGTTGGATAGTGACAGAAGCTATGGGGAAGAAAATCCAAAACAATATAAGGGAATAAAGGATTGTCAAATAAGAAGTGGAAGAATAGGTATTACTATTTTCTATAGCATGTTATAAAATGTGATATTTGCACAGAAACACGTGAAAGAAATATACCAGATGGAAGTGAAACGCATACCAAGACCTTGAGGCAAACGTGCTTGGCCTGCCCAAGGAAGGGCAAGGAGGCCAGTGCAGCTAGAGCAGAGTGAGTGGGGGAATGTGAAAGGAGAGTGGTCAGAGAGGCAGCCTTAGAGGGAGGGTAACAAAGGGCCTTGGGTGTCCTTATAGAACTTCCACTTTGACTCTGACTGAAACACAACTGAAGGATTTTGAGCGGAGGAGTCACATGATAAAGGCTCACTCTGATTGCAGGGGGAGAATGAATGCAATGGCCCTGGGGTAAAATGAGGAGGCCAGTTAGGTGATGCTGGCCATATGAGGGTGAAAGCAGTGGGGCTCCGGAGAAACGGTAGTGTTCTAATTATACTGTGAATTAGAGTGGGCAAGATCAGACGCTGGGTTGGATGTGCAGTAGAAGAGAAAGTGAAGAATCAGCAATGACACCAAGTTTTTTTGACCTAAACAACTAGAAGAATGGAGTCTGTCATTTAACAAGAAAGGAGGATTGCAAGCTCATGGTTGGAGAAAATTAAGAGTTCCATCTATGCCATGTTAAGTATAAGATATTTATTAAACAAGAGGGTATATCCAAGTAGGCAGTCGAAGGCAGGCAGTCCTCTCTCTGCACCATTCTAAAGTTACGCTCACATTTCAGTTACCATGATTCCATTAAATAATACCAGTCCTCCCAACAGTGTGGTCCAAATTCTAGTGACCTCAGTATATTAACTATGAGCAACTGCGGAATGGACAATGCCTCTGCCTCCTCGGCCTACAAATCGCCGGGTATATAACAAATCTACATCATGATCAGTGACCAGTCATGTCACTTCTTCCAGAGTCTGTCTGTGACTAGTCACCATGCACCTCTTATTCAGTTCCCACACAGACAGCAAAATGTGTCCTTGTATTGCCTCTTTGTCTCCTGGTGATAAATCCACATGACATCCCACTAAAATGAGCACTCAAGAGAAAAACTGGCCAACAAAGATGAAAGTGTAGCAAAGAAAAAAGTGGTAATACTGAAAGCGAAATAGGAATCAAACATAAGTGGAGCTATAGAAGCAACCGCTGGCCAGGGAGTGTTGACCCGGCCTCCATTCCAGACTCTACACCTATGGCCACAGGTGCCTGGCGAAGGCAAGCTGACCAACACGAAGGGAGAAGGTGGCTGTAACGAAAAAGATGAACATGTCCCACAGGGGGTGATACTAGTAAAACAATTCACATTAGAGAATCTCTTGGATATATGCCATGCTTGGAAAGCACAAGGACCAAATATTAGCAGATAATCCAAACTTAGAAAGGACTGTGATAATTCACCAAGGCACAGAAAAGATGCCTGCTCCATATTATGTTATACAACAAGAAGAAGGCAAGCATGGTTCAGTTACTCTTGATAAGTATCTTAGAAAGAATTAAAACATGATTTCTCATATTTCTAATGCTTTAAATTAATGTACTAAATATGTTTCTAAATATGTCTTTATTTTTTCACTTCCCTATACATTTATAACCAATATTAAGAGTTTTTAATTTTTTATAAAATTTTGAAGGTTCCCCCCAAAGTCATAATTTTTACCAACCATTATTAAGAACACTTTGCGCAGTTTCAGCTTGCATGGTCACTATTATGGTCCCATACTATGCAAAGTGAAGACTGCCTAAAATTTAGGAGAGAGGTCCAGGTTGCAGACATAAATTTGTGAATTATCACTGAATAAACTATATTCTAGGACGAGATCACCTCAGGAGTGAGTGTAGATAATGAAAAGTTCTAAAGACATAGTGAGTCCTGGGGAACTCCAGTGATTAGAAGAAAGAGAAAGAGGAAGAATTGATAAAGAAGGTTGAGAGGGAGTGGCTAGTGAGCTAAAAGGAGATCAGAGAGAGTGTTCCAAAACCAAAGAAGGGGTTTCAAGGTCATAGTGATCACGGCCAATAATGAGACCAGACAACCAAGACCAGAGAACTAACCATTATATTTGGCAATATGAAGGTTGCTGATGCCTTGAGAAGAGCTGTTTCAGTAAGGTGATCAGATGAGAGCCAGCTTTGAGTGAGTTCGAGAGAGAATGGGAAAAGAGAAAATGGACAATGACCATAGCCCCTCTGAGGAGCCTAGCTGGACCAGGATGTGAGCCCTGGGAATGGTGTTTTTAAGATGGACACTATTACAGAATGTTTCCATGCTGACTAACATAACTAGAGAGCTAATGCAGGAGACGTTGTTGATGCTAAGAGAAGGGACAATCATTAAAATGATGTCTTTGAGAGAAGGTAACAGTGTGTGCTCAAGTGGAGGAGTTTATCCTGGACAGGGATAGGACCTAACAAGAGAGCCAAACACTTACTTGACTTCTTCCAGACTCATTTGGCTCAACTAGAAAATGACCCTGGACACTGGACTGGATCAGAAGTGATCAAAGTGTGATCCCCAGACCAACAGCATCAATATCATCTGAGAATTTGTTAAAAATCTAGATTCTTGGGCCCCAACATGGACCTACCATATCAGAAACTCTGAAGTGGGTCCTGCAGTCTGTGCTTTAATAAGCCGTCCCACGTAATCTGATACACTCTAGGGCTCAGACCACTGGACTAGATGATCTTTCAAGTATCTCCTGGCTAGAAGATCTGTGAAGCTGTGCTTCGATAATCTATTCCTTCCAATAGCTATTCATGGTTTTCATAAGACTGAAGTACTGCTTTCAAGTAAAAGTTTGTGAAACGAAAGGTCCTTTCTCATTTTTGTTGGCCTACAAAAGCCAAAAGCCTGTGTTCAAGCCTCCACAAACAATAGTGACACTTAAAATCTTTCATGACCATTTCCAATACAACTTACTCATGGTGGAGTATTCAACTTGGCTTGGAGGGAATCAGTAAGGCTTGTGCTTTTTCCTGTCCTTTTAAAATAATATATAAGTATACCTTTACGTGAAAAAGTCTTTGAGAATCAAAAGCTATTGCTCTCAAGTTGTTCGGCATTGTTTTGTATTGCTTGAAGTGGGTTATTCCCCAAGAACAGAGTAGACAAGGAAAGACAGGTGACATTAATGCCGTCCCACACTCTTGTTCTTTGGGAACTTGGGTCTCTCCAGCCACACACTTGGAGGAAATTCCATACAAACAGAGGAAGCCAGACTCTTTCTGGGAGAAGTTAGTAGCTGACTTACTACATTCGACATTGATGCCTGCCAAAGATAAAACCTGGGAAAAGACCTCAGGTCCTATTCTCCATTGTTGCTGCCTGGGCCCAGTGTGTATGTCTGCACTGTGTGCACATTTCCCCGGGGTGGGGGGCGCCATCAGCAGCTGTCTGTGAGGGACTGCTGATGTTTACAGAACCAAGTTAGCACTGCTTTATGCCAAAGCATGGTGTTTCTTATTTTAAAGATGGGAACAATTGCTTCTCTCCCCCCAGTCCATTGTTGTTTGGTTTACTAGACTTGCAGGAGAAGGAAGCAGTAAATTACTAAAGAAAAAAAAAAAGTGTAAATCTCACGAGGGTGTGCTCCTTGAATTTGGATGAAGTTTAGCATACCAAAAAGATGTGATGATGTGGAAAACAGGTCCTCTGTTTTGTGGTAAGTTGGTGTAGGGAAGTGAATTTAAAAGTCATTAGACACTTGTCTCTGTCCGTATCTGCACCTTTCTAGAAGCTCCAGGCACTGCCTTAGCTTGATGGCTCCAGAAAGCCAACTGGTTAGCGAGCTGTAAGGACTCAGCAGGCCAAGGATGCTCCCTGCCAGCCAGACCTCTCCGTGGTTTCCTGAAGTGTTTTCTTTATTTCATTCTTGTCCTGTCAGTGCCTGTTCATAATGATGTCCTGGGGTGTATGTTGGGGTGGGCGGGGTAACTCTTTCCTCAACCACAAGAGAAAAAGAAAAGAAAGGAAGATTTACCTGAAATTATTTTTTAATAATATAAATTACTTTCAAACCACATCTATAGAAAGCCGGTATTAAAGAAAGCAGATGTAGCAAGAAATTTACCTATAATCTAAATAATGTACTTCCCCATTCTATTCAACAAACCCTTCCTGAACAGTCAGTTCCTGCCTGGGCTCAGCCACCTCCCTCTTACAGCCGTGATCTCAACCCTGGCTGTACACAGGGGTCACCTAGTGAGCTTCAGATCGGAGTCCCAACCTCAAGATTCTGAGCATTTGCAAAAACTCTCCTAAGACAGTTCCAAAGTGCAGCTTTAGATAAATAAAATCTTAAGGAAAAAAAGGGGGGGTGCCTAGGTGGCTCAGTCATTGAACCTCTGCCTTCAGCTCAGGTCATGATCCCAGGGTCCTGGGATTGAGCCCCGCATTGGGCTCTCTGCTCTGCAGGGAGCCTGCTTCCTCCTCTCTCTCTGCCTGCCTCTCTGCCTACTTGTGATCTCTGTCAGATAAATAAATAAAATCTTTTAAAAAAAATTTAAGAAAAATAAAGTGCGCCACAGTGGAGATAGTTCTGCTGCTTCCCTCTTCTATCCCTTCAGCTCCCATCTGCCCTTCAAGACCAGCACCTCTAATTCCCTCCTCCCCAGCAGAGGCTGAGGTACTAAAGGTGGACCTGGTTGGTCTTAGGACACAGATTCTCAAATTGCCTAATATAAGTATGAATGTACACTCATGAAAATGCACATTCCTAGGCCCCTTCCCTGGAGACTCTGACTTAGTAGTTCTGGGACAAGAACCTAGAATCCACCTTTGCTCCCCATGAATTCATGTGAATCGCAAAGGTGGGGAAAGACTATTTTGTAACTTTTCTACCCAAAGTGAGGTCAGTAAACTAGCAGCATTGACACCATGTGAGAGCTTATTAGAAATGAAAATCTTGGGCCCCATTTCAAACCCACTGAAACAGATCCTGCATTTTAACAAGATCTCAGGTGACTCCTATCACACTACAATTTCCCTAGCTAGTTTCCCTACCTTTACTCTCTAAAGCTTTGATTATTCATTTTCCCTGTCAGATTAGTTCAGTCTCTCCATTGCAATAATAACTCACGAGAAATAATTATACTGAAACTGATAAAATACATTATCTGATTTATCACAAATGGACCAGTTACTTTAAAACATTTCTCTGATTGGGGGCACCTGGGTGGCTCAGTGGGTTAAAGCCTCTGCCTTCAGCTCAGTCATGATCTCAGGGTCCTGGGATCGAGCCCCACATCGGGCTCTCTGCTCAGCGGGGAGCCTGCTTCTCCCTCTCTCTCTCTGCCTGCCTCTCTGCCTACTTGTGATCTCTGTCTGTTAAATAAATAAATAAACTCTTAAAAAAAAAAAAAAGGGGGGTGCCTGGGTGGCTCAGTGGGTTAAAGCCTCTGCCTTCGGCTCAGATCACGATCCCAGGGTCCTGGGATCGAGCCCCGCATAGGGCTCTCTGCTCAGCGGGGAGCCTGCATCTCTTCCTCTTTCTGCCTGCCTCTCTGCCTACTTGTGATCTCTGTCTGTCAAATAAATAAATAAAATCTTTAAAATAAAAAAAAAAAGGTAACCTAGTCCTACCGTTAATCTGAATCCCTACAAATCCCCAAGCCAAGCAGCCATTCAGTTTAGACATAAACATCCTCCAGTGACAGGGAATTCACTACCTCTCCAGGCAGTCCATTTCATCTTTGGTCAGCTCTGACAAAAAGATTTTAATACATTGAAAAAACTATTTCTGGGGTGCCTGGGTGGCTCAGCTCACTGAGCATCTAACTCTTGACCTCAGTTCAGGTCTTGATCTCAGGGTCATGAGTCCAAGCCCTGGGCTGGGCTCCACACTGGGCATGGAGACTACTTTAAAAAAAGAAAAAAAAAACGATCTCCCTATATTTCTTTTAATTAGAAAGTTTTTTGCTTTGGAAAAAAATGTAGAATTTTAGAGGTTATAAAATAGTTTATAGTATTTTAGAGATTATAAAATAGTTTATAATAGTTTAAAATTTAGAGATTATAAAATAGTTTCTCTGCATGATTAACACAAATATTAAAAATGTTTTTTTTTTATATTTGGTGACAGCCAGCATGCTGACAGCCAGCATGCTGACACTGTGTACACGCTGGCAAACAAAACACACCCCCTGCCCTCAACAAACTTGCAGCCTCATGGTGTAGAGAATAAATAGGAGTTAATATTATTCAGCCATAAAAACGAATGAGATCTTGCCATCTCCAACATGAATACACCTAAAGGGCATTATGCCAAGTGAAATACGTCAGACAGAGAAAGACAAATATTATGTAATTTCACTTATATATGTATTTCACTTATATATGGAATCTAAAAAAAAAACAAAACAAATGAACAAATAATGAAAAAAGCAGAAACAGACCCATAAATATAGAGAACAAGCTGGCAGTTGCCAGAGGGCAGGGGGCTTGGGAGTTGGGCAAAATGGGTGAAGGGGAGTGGAGGTTACGGGGTTCCAGTTACGGATAAAAGGACAGCAGAGAGGGACACCTGGGTGGCTCAGTTGGTTAAGCGGCTGCCTTTGGCTCAGGTCATGATCCCAGCATCCTGGGATCGAGCCCCGCATCGGGCTCGTTGCTCGGCAGGGAGCCTGCTTCTCCCTCTGCCTCTGCCTGCCTCTCTGTCTGCCTGTGCTCACTCTCTCTGACAAATAAATAAATAAAATCTTTAAAAAAAAAAAAAAAGGACAGCAGAGAGGGTGTAGTTCACCTTCATGGTATTGTACTAGTGTTGTAGGGGACAGACGGCAGCCACACTTGTGGTGAGCACAGCATAATGTATACAGTTGTCCAATCATGATGCTGTATACCTGAAACTAATGTAACATTGTGTGTCAACTCTACTTCAACTTAAAAAATAAATAAATAAAAATAAATCAGGAGTTAAATCCTTTGTGATATATGATAGCGTAGGGGTAAATGCCAGGACTACAGAAGCTTATCAGAGTGACACCTAATCCAGTCTAGAGGGTGACCATTCCTGAGAAGCCACACTGAAGCTAAAGCATGAGTGGATCTATGTCACTGTTGCCAGTTTTTGCATAGTATGAAACAGGTTTCCCTTTTCCTCAATGTTATATTGAATCTCTTTCAAGTGATAATAGCTTTCTACTTTTGGCTTTCAAACCTTAGAGCAAGCCCATGCAAACATGCAACCTCAGATCTGATTTAAAGGCTCTAGCTCCTTTAATGTGTGAAGACTGGGAGGAGGACGAAGGAAAGGGACCAGCATCCCTTTATTTAAATGGACACAGTAAAGATTTTCTCAGTGCACCTGTGGTTAACATGGATTTCTCTTGGTGCAATCTCTCTTATGGGCACATGTGTGAGTCCTCCAAGCCCTTCCCACTACACAGTTGCCACACACTTCTCCTCTTCTTCCCTCACCCATTGGCCCATCCCACAGTCTCCAGGAACCAGTGTCCCTTGCTGACTGGTAGCCTTCCTGGCTAGGGTATTAGCAAGAGGTCTTAATTTAGCTGCTTCTTGTGGTGTCCATTATCCAGTTTGCAAAATACAAGATAAACACACACAGCAACAAAATCATATTTCTAAATCCTAGGAACAAATAATTAAAGACCAAAATTTAAAAAACAGTATCACTTGGAATACATCCCTTCAGATTAAATATTCAGGTATAAATCTAACAAGAATGTGCAGACTCTGGCTAAAAACTATAAAAGACTAATGAAATAAGACCTAAATAAATGGAGACACATACCACGTTTGCAAATTGGAAAACTCAATATACTTAAAGTGTCAGTTCTCCCCAATTTGATGTATGGTTTAACATAATTCCAACCAAAATCCCAGAAGAACTTTTTGTAGGTATATACAAATTAGTTCCATAATTTATAGAGAAGAGCAAAGGAACCACAATAGCCAAAATTCACATTCCTGATTTTAAAATTACTAATAAACATGGTCATCAAGACAGTGCGTTATCAAAGAAGGAATACAGCCATCAGTGAATGGAACAGAATTAAGATTCACACAATAATGTCAATTGATTTTTGAAATAAGATATGGGAATTCACAGGAGAAAGAATACTCTTTTCAACAAATGGTGGAGGAGCACCTGGACATCCATTATTCAAAATAATGAACTTCAGCCTAAATCGTACACTTTACACAAAAACTAAATCAAAATGGATCACAAGTGGGAGGGATGGGGTACTGGGGAATGGACATCGGGGAGGGTATGTGTGGTGGTAAGCTCTGTGAATTGCGTAAGCCTGATGAGTCACAGACCTGTACCTCTCAAGCAAATAATACATTTTATGTTAATAAAATTTTTTAAAAATGGATCATAGATGTAAATGTAAAACAGAAAACGTTATAAAACATTTATAATAAGACATAGGAAAATACCTTCAAGACCTCAGGTTAGGCAAAAAGCTCTTAAAAATGACACTGAACACACAACTCGTTTTAAAAATTAAGAAATTGAATTTCATCAGAATGAAAAACTTTTCCTCTGAGGTCCCACAAGAAGCTAAACATAGACTTACCCTATGACTCAGCAATCCCACTTCTAAGTATGCCAAAAGAACTAAAAGCAGGAACTCCAACAAATACTTATACACCAATGCTCATAGCAAACATTGCGTCATTTTTCACAATTGCCAAAAGGTAAAAACATCCCAAGTGGTGATCAAATGAATGGATAAACAACATATTCTATATACAATCAGTGGAATATTATTCAGCCTCAAAGAAAAATGAAGTTGTGATACGTGACACAACATGAGTGAACCCTGAAAACCTTATACTTTGTGAAGTAAGCCAGTCACAAATACTGTAGGGCTCTACTTACTGATGTACCCAGAATAGGCAAAATCAGAGAGATGGAAGTAAAATAAAAGTTATCAGGAGTCCAGAGCAGGAGGGAATGGGGAATAGTTTAATGGGTATAGAGTTTCAGTTTGGGGTGAAGAAAAAGTTTTGCAAATAAGTGGTAGATATGTGGTCATGTTTCCGCAAAACTGTAAATGGAATAAATTGTGCATTTTTAAATGGTTTAAATTGTGTGTGCATTTATATATACACAATTTGTAAGACTTATTTATTTCGTTATTTGTTTGTTTGTTTGTTTATTTAAGGGGGGCAGAGGGAGAGGGAGAGAGAGTCCCAAGCAGACTCTGTGCTGAGCATGGAGCCCCATGTGGGGCAGGATCCCAAGACCCTGAGATCATAACTGAGCCAAAACCAAGAGTCTGACTCTCAACCAGGTACACCACTGAGCCGCCCCTATGTATACACAATTTAAACAAGAAAAGAACAGGGGGGGAAAACTTTCCTCTGTGAAACACTCTGTGAAAAGAATGAAAGGACAAGCTCTAGACCAAGAGAAAATATTTGCAAATTACATGTCCATTAAAAGACTTGTATCCAGAATATATAAAGAACTCTCAAAATTTAACAGTAACAACAAGATTATAAATGAGCATCGAACTTAAAAAGAAAAAATTAAAATTTGAAATAATAAGTTTAAAAGTTGAACAGTAAAAAAGAAACAATTTTTTTAAATGGGCAAGGGGCACCTGGGTGGCTCAGTCGGTTGAGCATCTGCCCTTGGCTCAGGTCATGCTCCCAGGGTCCTGGGATCGAACCCCACATATGGCTCTCTGCTCAGCAAGGAGCCTGCTTCTCCCTCCCCTCCCAGCTCCTGCTCTCTCCTGCTATCTGTCTCTCTCTCTCTTCTCAAATAAAATAAAAAATAAAAATAAGAAATAGGCAAATGACACTTCACCCGAGGATATGCAATGGCAAATAAACTCATAAAAAGATGCTCAACATCATTAGCCATTAGGGAAATGCAAATTAAACATAATAACTCTACACACACATTAGGATCACTAAAATGAAAAATCATAACAATATCAAGTACAGACCGAACAACTAGAACTGGCATATGTTACTGATGGAAATTCAAAATAGTACCAGCTACTCTGGAAAGCAGTTTTCATTTTCATTTTATCAAATTAAACATACACTCATTATATGACCCATCCATGACACTCATACTTACTTATCCTAGAGAAATAAAAACTATGTTCATGCCAAACCTGTACATAATTTTTTTAACAGTAGCTCTATTTATAATCTCCAAATCTCGAAATGACTCAAATGTACTTCGAGGGGTAAATGAATTTTTTACAATGTGGTGCATCCATCCAATAGAATACGGCTCCGTCAGAAAGGAACTAACTACGGATACTGTCTTAGTTTAGGCCACTACAACAAAAATACCATAAACTGGGTGGTTTAAACAGCAGACATTTATTTCTTACAGTTCTGGAGGCTGGAATTCCAAGTTCAAGGCGCTAGCAGATTCAGTTCTTGGTGAAGGACTGAGAGAGAAAGAGAGAGTTCTAGTATCTCTTCCTCTTCTTATAGGGGCTCTAGTCCCGTCATGGGGACTCCACCCTCCTGAGCTCATTTAAACCTAATTACCTTCCAAATATACACTGACATGAATGACTATCAGACATTATGCTCAAGGAAAGAAGCCAGTCTCAAAAATTTATATACTGCATGCTTCCATGTATATGACGTCATGAAAAGGCAAAACTGTAGGCACTGAGAACAGATCAGTGGTTACTTGGGGGAGAAGGGTGGGGAAAGATACAACAAAGGGGTAGCATAAAAGAGTATTTTGGGTGATAGAACTGTTCCGTATCTTGATTTTGATGGTTGTTGCATGAATTTATAAATGTTACAACTCCTGGAGCTGTACACTCCTCTCAGAAAAGTCAATTTTGCCATATGTTCATTTAAAAATTAAATGAAATGAAAATTAAATGAGAAAATGGCATCAGATTCCAGATGGAGAACTATCAGTATGCGAAAAGTATCAGAAAGGACATTTTCCCACCTAAGTATACTACAGGTGGGATCATTACTAGTTATAAGTAGGCCGTAGAGACAGTCTGTTTAAGGGAAAGAACATTAGAAGAAGAAAAAAAGTAATGGAACTCCAGTTAACCTTACAAATGTCAAAAGAGCAAAATATTTGGAGGCAAATTGACATCCGCCTGTGAATCCAGTGCAGTGTGAATCCAGTGAATCCAGGAAAGAAGTCGCACTGGGAGAGAAGGAAGGGGTGTTGCTCAAACACCAACGTCCAGAACAAATTAATGAGAGAGGAACGTGAGCAACAGTCCGATCTGAAGAAGGCAGAGACAGTTCCTCAGGGTCCACTTTTGAAAGGCGTGATGAAGAGGGCCACTGACTGGGTGTCTGAATCCAGGCAAAGTCTCCAAAGAGCTTAGAGTTGCCCAGGCAATAGGGCCCTAGAGGAAGCCACAGGAGTCTGCATTCTCTGGACGTTGCCCTGAGGAGAGCTACCGGGATTCACACTAAAGCCTGAGTCAAGCATCATCTGCATTAAGGCTAAAGGTTAGTGGGTGGTCAAGTCCCAGCGCTTCATTACAAATGACAAAATTCAAATCTTCCATGCTTGGGTCATCTCTGTTCAAACAGAAATAGAGATGGACAAACTATTTTCTTCTTTCATCCACTGTTGGGAGATGGGTGGTGGAAGACTAGTTACAAGGAGCTATTAACTTTCAAAGTGAGGGTAAATTCGTTGAAATAAAAAAGAGTTTTATAAAAAATAAATAAGTTATAAATAAAAAGGTTTATAGAGGTGAGCAGGTAATTTAAGAATTTTAATTATTGTATAGAAAATAGTGATGCATGGTGGTGCTATCTTAAAATAGTTTTACTATGTAGAGTCTTTGTACCTTTGTTTCTGAAATCTGTCCCTTAATTTAGCAGAGCTGGATGTGGATTACTATAATTGTCCACCAGGGGGGGATGCGAGACTGTGTTTTCCCCCTGGGACGCTCGTTTAATGGGCACTATGGCCAAAATTTTTACCACGTGTTGGTATTGAGATAATCCAAGATGGAGAAAAGATTTATGATTCTGGGATGAGATAAAAAGATAAAGGGGAGAGAAGGAATTCTGGCCTCTTCAAATGTCCTGTTTTTCCACTGGGTTTGGGGGGGACTTTCTCCTGATCCTCTGGGGTCTGCAAAGCCGAGCTATTTGTCTGCTCTGGAAAGCAGAGCCCTTAGGATTCCTGGCACCGTCCAAGCTGAGCGAACCGAATAGGAGTACTCCCACCCCACCCACTGGCTGCCGGAGGAATGTGTCGTTTAGCTCAAGGAGGCATTTACTAAATTTCAGGAGCTCGCTCCAGGGGAGTGTAAGTTCCCTGACAGAGCCAAATGCAATCCAGTCCATAGCCATACCACAGAAGTTGGTGGAGGATGGTTTTAGTCCTCTTGGGAAGTCTTCCTTTGTTGATTCACTCATAAAAGAGGAAGACTTTATTGGGCAGCAGGCATTGTTTCGAGTTTTAAAAGGAGTGTCTAGTAATAAGAAAGATCTAACAATGAAATAAGCCCATGATTAGAAGCATATAAATGTTTCTTCTAAAGCTAATATTTCTGAACAGAATGTGCTGTTAATGTAGTTTATATACGAGGTTCTAGAGGACACCTACGTATAACCTATTATGTGCAAAGGAAGATTCAAAAGTAGAAAAGACTTCTTGACAAACAGATATTAAGAAATGTGCAAGTATACAGTACAACTGGAAGGTACTGAGAGTTTCCTCTTCATCATTCTTTTAAAATAAATCAGACATATGTGGTTGCACAATTACTTTCCATTCATAATCACCTAATTTCCCACATTAAGCCTCTCAAACAGATCTCGAAAATGAAAATAAAATTAGGGCTCAGCTTACCACCCACTAGGTAACAAACAAACCCCTCTGCTTGGCTTGGCTTTTTTTTTTTTAATTTATTATTACTTTAATTTAGTGAAATAATTTTAAATTATTGCCTAACATTAAAGAGTGTTTCCTTTTCTGACCAGTTTTTTTTTAATTAATTTAAATCCCACTTTATTTTCATGTCTAGGACTTTGGGGTCTGGAGGATGGGGTAAAAGTGGGGTCATAACAGGGCAGTGTTTTTCCCTTACTGCTGGTTGAGCAGATTGCTATGAGAAAGCAGTGACTGGGGCTGAGAGTGCAAGCCCACAGGTCTGCAGTGGGGAAGAACCCCAGAGTCTTCGTATGCTTTTCCTTGGGCTCTAATCAGCTGAGGGAACCAGTGAACGATGACGTACAAGATGGGAGTTTTTTAGTGAGATCCTCTCCAGACATGGGTTCTGATGCAGAACTGCTCTCCCCGGGTCGCAGGAGCGCAGGTGTGGCTGCAGCTGCAAAGCTGGGACGGCCAGGGGATGGCCATGGGCCTCCGCACTGGGTAGCCAGCTACAGAGCTCCCTGGACGGGGTCCCCTGATGTCTGCCAGCAGTCATGCAAGCAAGTGGGAATTCATCTTTGGTTCCAGAGGACATAAAATTACCTGTTTCAGGAAAACAGAAACTTAAGAAGGAAAAAAAAACAAGCATAAAATGTAAACTTAGCTGTGTCTGTTTTGGTCCTAGCGGAGCAGAGGTGATCGGAACAACTGCAGAGACTCCCGACACCTCACCCCTTCCTTTGGTTCATGAACAGACACGGAATTGCAAGAACTTTTAGAGCCAAAGGTTAATCACAGAAAGGGATCAGTTTCCAGCTCCCAGGAACAAATCTGTGTAAGAAATTTGATGACATGTTCCTGGATTGACCGTAAAAACCATTTTCCCAAATAACATCAGCTAACTTTCTGGATTCTATCTTTGGGACTATCCCCAAATTCTTTGGGGAAATCACTGTGTTAAATCAGTTCAGTTTCACCAGGGTATGATACAATTTGCAAAGCTATGTCATACAACCACATAGTTAGTGTGGATGAAAATACTATTAATTAGAGATAAGCATTTGTCCAAGAACTTGCTGTCATCACATCTTGTGGGGAATTTAACTCAGTACTTTGCCAATCAGAAATACAAAATAGATTTAAATGTGGAAAATGAAGTCTATCTTACAGAAATAGGTTCCTGTAACTTTTTCATTTTAAGAAAAAAAAAAACAGTTGTTCAATTCATCACATTTACCTTACTTTCTTTATTAAAAAACCTGATCATGTTGAAAATAATAAGCAATGAGTTCTAATTTTTGGTATTATCTTTTCAAAAGACTTCTAAAAATTGCCTTTTAGAAGTAGTTTAGGCTTGATCCCTGAAAAAGCTATAGTTGGATAATAAAAACAAAATTTCTAATATACAGAATTCTTTCAGAAAGTCTTTTACCAGGTAATAAAAATGTAAAGCTCACTGCACATTTTTTACAAAGACTGGAAATTAGACATGACCAATGATCAAATTTCTTCACAATCAACTTTTTAATGATAAAATATATTTATCTCCGAGCTTAATACATTTGTGTGTCCTAATAGCAACAGTGTAAGACAAAGTCCCATGAGAATGAATTTAGAGAAACATGTGACCTAGGAGGAACAAAGGAGTTCAAGGTAGGTCCAGGCTTAGAACACAAGTCTCCTAATCCGGTGCTCTTTCATTGTCATCATGATGTTCTGCTCTCCCTTGACTTGTCCTTCAACAATTTAGCAGGTGCCCCAAGCCCTCCTCTTGGTGCTGAGCCCTGAACCTTCCTGGCCTTCCTGATACAACACTTCACATCCACCTGGCCTCCCTCGGTTCGTCTTCCCTGGTCATTCTTTCTTGCCCTCTACTAATAAAATCATGAGAACATGCGTCTGATCTTTTTTTCTCCAATCAAAAAGTCATACCCTCTTCCTTCAACCCCAGAGCTAGATTCATTAATTTGCCTAACAAATGCATCTGTCCTACATGTCCTTGATAGGTGACATACACACTGTTTCTAGAGACAGAGAAGACATTACAACAGCATTGAGGCACCCCAGGAGGTGTCCCCCCTGAAAGCCTATCCCCAGGCGTATTGTGACCACTAGATCATGGCAATTCAACCTTTACCTTTAAGAATAAGTATGTCAGGGACTCCTGGGTGGCTCAGTTGGTTAAGCGGCTGCCTTTGGCTCAGGTCATTACCCCAGCATCGTGGGATCGAGTCCCACATCCAGCTCCTTGCTCGGCAGGGAGCCCGGTTCTCCCTCTGCCACTCTGTCTGCCTGTGCTCTCTCCCTCTCTCCCTGACAAATAAATAAATTTAAAAAAAAAAAGAATAAGTATGTCAACACAAAAAGATCCTGGCCTTTGGTGGAAAAAGATCAATGTAAAAATAGAGTTAACAGTTTATAAAATAGCAAATAATAACTTCTATACAGTGAGCACCTGTCCTGGTCCAAAAACTATCACTGATTAGTTAATTAGTTGCTTAGTAATTCAACATCTATTCACGAAAAACTGACTACTTGTAGGCCCACTTTAAGGTCTGGAGAGAAGAAGAATGATGTTTTCAAGATAGTTCAACAAGATCAGAATATGAAGTTGTTCCCAGAAGGGAGTGGAAGAGGAGACTCAAGGGGCAAACCAAAGGGCAAACAATGAAAGAGTCTTGGTGCTCCATCAAGGATTTTTTACATCAATCCTTGACAAAAAAAAAGAGAGAAAGGGGGGAACCTTGTTGGCTCAGTCAGAAGGACATGTGACTCTTGATCCCAGGGTTGTAAGTTCCAGTCCTATGTTGGGTGTAGAGATTACTTAAAAATAAAATCTTAAAAAAGGAAAAAAAAGATGGACCCCTGGGTGGCTCAGTTTGTTAAGCATCCAACTTCAGCTCAGGTCATGATCTCAGAATCCTGGGATTGAGCCCCACGTCAGGCTCCCTGCTCAGCGGGGAGTCTGCCTCTCCTTCTGCCCCTCCCCCTGCTCATGCTCTCTCCCTCTCTCTCTCAAATAAGTAAATAAAATCTTTTTTTAAAAAAGAAGAAAGGAAAGGAGAGGAGAGGTGAGGAGAGGAGAGGAAAGGGGAGGGGAGGGGAAGGGAAGGGAAAGGGAAAGGGAAAGGGAAAGGGAAAGGGAAAGGGAAAGGGAAAGGGAAAGGGAAGATGCTGAAGAGTTCTAATTGGGAAGAAATTCACATTTGAGAAAAATTCCTCTGGCAGCGGTGAGGGGAATGGATTGAAGAGAAGCAAGATTAGAGAGAGGGTAATCAGTAATCCAGGAGTGAGGTAACTGCCAGAACAAAGATGGGAAAAGAAAGAATCAGAAACATCTGAGAGAGAGTAGAAGTAGAATTAACAGTTCTTAGGAACTATTTGAATGAGGTGAGTTGGAAGTGGAGAAGCTGAAGGTGACTCCCGTGTTTTAGGTTTGGGCAGCTGGGTGAATGAAGATACCATTAACAGACATAAGAAGGGGACATAACACGTTTGGGGAAAAAGATAATGCTTTGACTTGTCCACTGGATTTCAGATGTTGGTGGAATATCTAACTGTCCAGTAGCCAGTTGACTACAGATATCTGGAATGTGATTGAAGTTTTGTGAACTGAAGATACAGATTTGGGATCTGTCAAATGTATCAATCAATAATCCTCAGCAATAAATCTTCAAAAGTCACTATTATAAAATCCATATAAAAAGTCCATTGTGTACATCTATGGATTTTCTCTCTCTAGAAACCCCTTCCTTCCTCATCTAGTAATAGCCTCTCTCTTCTTTTAGGAAACTGCTCCCTCCTCGACTCCCCACCGCGGTTCAGGTAGAGCCAATGTATGTGCTCTGTGCCCTCCGGGACCAGTGACCCAAGCTGGGCCATCACAGTATCTTACAGTCTTGTCCACAGTGTCAGAATGACCTGACCAGAGCCTCTTATCTAGGTTTTTCTAAATTGTAACTGGGTTAAAGGGCTCCTTCCTCTCATAGCAAAGTTGCACACATGCCAGCACATAACCATTGGCTTATAGCACAGATAGGCAGAACTGCGGTGAGAGGGACTCAAACTGGGGCCTATGAGAACTAGGGAAGGCAACCCCAATTGCAATAAGACCTCCGTTCCCACTGTGCTCTGCTCTACCTCTGCAGATAGCAATAATAAATTCTTCCCAGGATCCAAGCTAGTTCAAGCTGAATTTCTGACACTACTAACCAGAAGTCCTGACTAATATGGAAATTGAGACTTGGATTGGCTAAATGATTTGACCAAGGCAGGTAGCGGGCCGAACTGGGAATCAGACCCAGGGAATTCTGACCCGGCACCATGCCACAGAGTATCAGGGTTCTAAAGTGATGTCCACTTTTTGTCTAGAGAATCTCAGTTGACATGGTCACATGAATAAAAAATTAAAAATGAATCAAGAGCCAGGTTCAAATTCAGACAAGCTCAATCACTGCAATATTAGACAAATCGATTAATCTCCTTGAACTCCATTTGTAAAATGAAATAAAAATATGTCCTTCTTGGGGCGCCTGGGTGGCTCAGTGGGTTAAAGCCTCTGCCTTCGGCTCAGGTTATGGTCCCAGGGTCCTGGGATCGAGCCCCGCATTGGGCTTTCTGCTCAGCAGGGAGCCTGCTTCCCTTCCTCTCTCTCTGCCTGCCTCTCTGCTTACTTGTGATCTCTGTCTGTCAAATAAATAAATAAAATCTTAAAAAAAGATATGTCCTTCTCACTTCATAGCTATTTGGTTAATTAAGAGGCTAATATATGTGACAGCATTTTGAAAATAATAAAGAACCTAACCCAAGGTAAGTGTTGCCAATCTCAATCAGTAATAGAAATGTGTATTAAATCCATTCTCTCTGATGTTGCTTAAACCTACAATCTTAGGGGTGGGAAACAGAAATCCAGAATGTTATCTCATCCATGTTAATTTCCATCTGAATAAACAGTCACTTCTGTGTTATTGTTGTTACTGAACATTTACTGAAAGCCAGACAGGGTCTGGGTGCCCTGCAAAATACAAAATCTAGAGAAATCTCTGGGAAAGGCAGGAAACCCAGAGCAATGGTTGGCATGGTACTTGGGAACAAAAAACCAAAGGTGTGGTTCCCAAGTCCCCTTCATAATTAATGTGGCAGTGTGTCCATATTCTGAGCCTGTTCGCTTTGTCTTTTCCATTCCCTCTTCTCATGGGGCATTTTTAAGACTGGTCAGATAATTCAATATGCATGTTTTAGGGGACAGAGCATGGTGTTCTGTAATTAGGCTTGGTTCTGGTTACTGCAGATACCACTTCATTTTGAAAACAGAACCCTGTCTTTTCCTTTGGGGTATTTTTTATGACATCATAAGGATATCAGTGTTTTCCTTTGCTGCACAGGTGTACCATGCTTAGACAATAAGAGAGTCTTTGTTCTGAAAATGTCCATGTAAATCACATTTCATCAAAATAAAATTATCTCCCAAATGCAGCGGGATCTCTGTAGCAACTCATATGGGAGGCGGTGTTGTGTACAGCAGAGAGTGGAGATTGGGAGTCAGAAAATCAAGATTCAAGCATTAGTTCATTCATTCCCTATTTGCGTGACTCTTGGCAAGACATTTAACCTCTTTGTCCAAAAACTTTCACATCTGTAAAATGAGGATGGTAACAGCTTTTGACCTAACTTAAGGATTCTGGTGAGCACCCACTGAGGTCTTTTCAAATTGGATGAGGACTAAATCCATATCCTCTGGGATTTCAAGCCCTGTTCATAAAAATCCAGCTACAAGAATTGCAAACAGCAAGGAAGGGGAGGGCAGTGGATGTGAAAATGAAACCATCCCAAACACCTGGCCTATTGCTGCACGCAGCCAGCACTCAGTATTTCTTGAGGGACTGTTATAGAGGCATAGCTGCTTCGGCTGTTTACTTTCCTGTACACTGGAAATCACAAGTATCCCTACACCTGGGTGGCACTCGTTTATTCTTACAACCAAGGTCACCAGCAACCTAATGAAAAATAATTTATCGTCAGAGACCACGGTTGCACAAACCATTTGCATCTCTTAAGTCATTCATTCACTTGAGAAGTCTTTTATGTTTCAAGACAATTCTCCGAGTATGGCTCTCAAGACAGCAGCATCAGGGCCCACTCCAAGATCACATTTTGAAAATGTAGAGTCCTGGATCCCAGGCTAGTTTTGGTGAATTAGAATTTCTGGGGGTGAAACTAGGTAATTTTTAACAAATGCACATACACACATGCACGTGCTCCCCCCACACACACACAAACACACTCACAACTAACCTACTCCTACACTATAATTCTAAAGTTTGAGAGTGACTTCCAGGTTTCCCAGAACAAGAAGAACTATATCTTTGGGAAAACCTGGCTCAGTAGAAATGCCTTCAACTTCCTACTTTCTTTTTTATGCTAAATATAATAAATACTTCTAGTGAGTCCTAGAAATTCATCATGCTATGAGTTGACCAAAATTGTATTAAACCTACTTTAAAAATCAGCACCTGAAATTCCAATGTTACAGAATTACACATATGCATTTTGAAGTGTAATACAAATGTTACATATTATGTAGCTAATCATCCACTGGTTTTAGTTTTTAATATTTTGAGTATTCTTATTATCTGATTTTCTTGAAATGGGACAAAACCGTAGTCAGAACAAGGGCATGGTAAATTGGAACACCGTCTTTCTGAACAACGGGCAGGTCAGGCCCTACATGACCGTAGGAACCAGACATCTAGACTGGGCATAACTTGGAGTGGTCACTGTCAAAGACTGCAAAGCATCTGACACTTTTTAGTAAGCCTGCCACAATTTTACTGGTGCTGCTAGAAGATACACAATTCTGGATCAGAGAGAAGACTTTATTACCCAAGACATGGCAAGCAGCATGAGCTTCATACTGGCCACCATTTCCCTTGCCCCTCAGATCCTACAGAGGGAGAGGGGAGATGCCCACGTGGGTGCTGAGCACACTGCAGGTTTGTATCACAGCTGAGCAACCCCAGGCTTAGGAAACCCCAACCTTAGAGCTGTAAGCAAACCTGTCCAGCCTTTGTTCGGGAGAGACATTATCTTTATTACAATGGAGAAAAACAAACCCCTGCTCTGAAGAGAGACACGATCTCTATTTTCCAAGACCGTTCACTATAAAACGTTCTTTTTTATTGTTTTTTATTTTAGTTCTAGCATAGTTAACATAGAATTATATTAGTTTCAGCTATACAATACAGTGATTCAACAATTCTATATATTACTCAGTGCTCATCATGATAAGTGTACTCTTAATCTCCTTCACCTATTTCCCCCAACCCCCACCTACCTCTCCTCTGGCAACCATCGGTTTGTTCTCTGTAGTTAAGAGTCTGTTTCTTGCTTTGGCTCTCTCTCACACACACACTTTTCCCCCTTTGTTTTCTTTCTTAAATTCGATGTACAAGTGAAATCATATGGTATTTTTCTCTTCTGACCGACTTATTTGACTCAGCATTACACTCTGTAGCTCCATCCATGTTGTCACAAGTGGCAAGATTTCATTCTTTTCTTTGGCCGAGTGATATTCCATTACATATATACACCACTTCTTTATCCATTCATCTACTGATGGATAGTTGGGTTGCTTCCATAACTTGGTTATTGTAAATAATGCTATGATAAACATAGCACTGCATACATCCTTTCAAATTAGTGTTGTCGTCTCCTTTGGGTAAATACTCAGGAGCACAATTACTGGATCCATTTTTAATTTTTCAAGGAACTTCCATACTGTTCTCCACAGTGGTTGTACCAGTTTGCACCACCAACAGTACACTAGGGTTCCTTTTTCTCCATGTCCTTGCCAACACTTGTTTTTTCTTGTGTTTTTATTTTAGTCATTCTGAGAGGGGTGAGGTGATACCTCATTGTGGTTTTAATTTGCATTTCTCTGATGATGAGTGATGTTGAGCATATTTTCATCTATAGGTCTTCTTTGGAGAAATGTCTGCTCATATCTTCTGCTCATTTTTTTAAAAGATTTATTTATTTATTTATTTATTTATTTATTTATTTATTTGACAGAGAGATCACAAGTAGGCAGAGAGGCAGGCAGAGAGAGAGTAGGGGGGAGGCAGGCTCCCCTCTGAGTGGAGAGCCCAATGCGATGTGGGGCTTGATCCCAGGACCCTGGGATCATGACCTGATCCGAAGGCAGAGGCTTAACCCACTGAGCCACCCAGGCGCCCCTTCTGCTCATTTTTAATTGGATTATTTTTTTTTTTTTTGGTGTTGAGTTATATAAGCTCTTTATATATATTTTTGGACACTAACCCTTTATCAGATATATCATTTACAAATATTTTCTCCCATTCAGTAGGCCATCTTTTTTTTTTAATTTTTTTTTAATTTCTTTTCAGCGTAACAGAATTCATAGTTTTACACCACACCCAGTGCTCCATGCAATGCGTGCCCTCCACAATACCCACCACCAGCCTCCCCCAACCTCCCACCCCCCCGCCCCTTCAAAACCCTCAGGTTATTTTTCAGAGTCCATAGTCTCTCATGGTTCATCTCCCCCCCAATTTCCCTCAACTCCCTTCTCCTCTCCATCTCCCCATGTCCTCCGTGTTATTTGTTATGCTCCACAAATAAGTGAAACCATATGATAATTGACTCTCTCTGCTTGACTTAT